>PVKC010001116.1:0-26783 GCA_004027635.1 Crocidura indochinensis
GGGCCCCGGCACATACGGAGGTCTGCCAGAGGCCCAGGCCCGAGTCGGCCGAGAATCCCGACCCTAGGAAGGGAGAGGGTGGGTCGCCCAGGCCCCAAGGAAGGGAGATTCAGCCCCACCCCTAAGCCAGCCCCTGGAACCGGCCTGGAAGTGGGGAAAACCAAGGGTGCCCCCATAAGCTCCTCCAAGGATCCCAGCTGGAGACTCGGAGGAAAGAGGCAAGGGGGGCAGGGGGACCCAGTCCAAATAACAATAATTTTAAAAATGTGTGACTTACCAAAGATACTATTTCTAAAGTAGAGTTGTACATTTTAATTTATAGCTGACTGTAAATTAGTTCATTTTATGTAAACTCTTAAAGAAACTCAGAGCACATTTTAAAATGATATGAATAAACTGTAAAGTTTAGAAATCTCACAATTAAAATATGTGATGTCAATTATTTGGGGACCTAAGTGAAATAATGACAATAGCTAGGATATACTTTAAAAAATAATATTGAAAAAATATTCTTGGGTGAGCTATATGTTTAACTAGCATTTGTGAGAAACATTTCTTAAATGCAACTAGGAGAAATGAAAGAATTACTGGAAATTTCAGAACAAACCACAGATATATATCTCTGAAAGATACAAAGCAAAAATCCTATAGATAAAAGGAAATAGAGCCTTGATAAAACCTCAGTAATGCATCATTCAAAGTGTGAACATATTGAGTATTTAAGTGATACAGGTATTAAATAACTACACAAAATTGGATATTTAATTGAGGATAAAATAACTCATAGGTATGTCATCAAACATGTCAAGTAAAATTAAAAAATAACGGAAACTGGAGATTTTGCAGCAGACTTTATTATAGCAATAGTAGTTGTCATATCTGCCAAATATTAACCAGATAAAAGATGATACTTTTGAAATGAAATACTTTTGAAACTCATATAAATCCCAAATGCCACTCAAATACCTATATGCAAATGTATGAATAATTTTGTTTAAAAGTAAATAAGAAATAATAAGAATGAAGAAACTAATGTTCAATGTTTTATATCAATCAAAATTAGACTTATTAATTTAACAATATTTTATAAAACTTAATGAACAATTATTGAGCTTTATAAGGGTTTGATTGATAGGCATGTTTCTACTTTTCTATAGGAATCTAGGATGAGACTTGTAGATAAATTAAGGGTTATGTGCTAAAGTTATTTATGCATTTGAGAAAGAGCCCAAAGAACTGGATTGTGTCTCTACATGTTGGAGACCCAGGTTCCATCCCTGGCACTGACCAGTTCCCTGGGTAACAACAGAAGTGACCTCCTAACTTTGAGCTCTGTGTATTCTCTAAGCACTCACATACTGTGACCCCAACCCTCCTCAAAGTGTGCTTTATAATTACATTAAACAAAATAAAATGATCATTCAGAGGAAATGTTAGAATTTTATTAGAGAGTTGAGGAATAAATACCTTTTGTGTCTGAATGTTATGAGCATTAAATACCAATCCACATTTGAATTGCAAATGTGTTAAACAGATTGTTGAATACATTTGAATATATTAATCAGAGTATTAGTGAAAATTCCTTCATGAAATATAATTAAATTCCCATTTGAACATATTTCTATTTTAATAAAGTGGACAAAGTTAGCCTCATGTCTAATATAGGCTACATCTAAAAGATATAAGGAAAATATTGTGCAAATATGCAAATGTTCCTAAGCATATAATCCTAGGGAAAGCATATAGAAAATGCTAGCCTGCTAGAAGCAAATTTTGTTTCTTGGAACTTTAACAAAGTGACAAAAGACAGAAAGGAACTTGGGCACAAAGTTGCCTATTTGAAAGGAAATAGTAAAAAAAAAAAAAAAACAGAATTCAGATAGTTTCAGAAACCAAGTGCCCATTATCTGAAGATAGTAGAAAGAACAAATGTTGTTTTTGTTTTTTTTGGGTTTTGGGTCACACCCAGCAGTGCTCAGGGGTTACTCCTGGCTCCATGCTCAGAAATTGCTCCTGGCAGGCACGGGGGACCATATGGGGCACCGGGTTTCGAACCGATGACCTTTTGCATGAAAGGCAAATGCCTTACCTCCATGCTATCTATGACTACTAAACTAAAAGGAGGGGGTGATTTTACATTTTTATAGCAATTATAAATTAAGGATTTGCCTTTCATTCAATCTATTACTTTACATGGCATAGAATAGCTTTTACTTCTAGTACACAATGATGGCTTTAAATGAATTGAGAATACACTCAAAGTAGTTTGGAAATTTAACACTGAAGAAATAATATGTCTGGCTTGCTGTTCTACCCTAAGGGCCATAAAGCAAGACATTTTCCAACAACTATGTTGGAAAAGGTAATGAGGACAACAGATAAAGATAATAAAAATAACAATCTACTTTCACAGAAGGTGAAAGACAAAGTACATACTATATGAGGGATTACCATGGACTCCATGTTTGTGGCCCCAGCTACATAAATAACTATGGTAAAATATCTCAGTGAAATAATATTGGAAAGTGACTAAGTCATGGAGAGAATAACTTCATAAAAGGGAACAATGTCTTTGAAAAAATAAAATGTTCATACTCCAAAGACAATTCTCATCATTTCTACCAGATAAAGTCATCAAGAAGGTCTTCAACCTTTCTAGCATTTCAAATTATGAGAAACAAAGGTTTTTTCGTTAAGTCATTCATTCTAAAGTATATTTGCTACAATAGTTCTTGTGTATTAAGTATAAGAGTAACAAAACTATACCCAGAGAGCATAAATAGGAGATATTTATTTACTGATATGATAGGAAGTTTTATAATTCCTGTTCATATAAATTTTGTAATTCAGCAATTGTTTTCCACTCACACCATTCTCACTAAAATTATCTCTGTATTTGCAAGAGAAACTTTTTTGGGGAAACTATGTCAAAGGAGTTCATGGAGCCAACAGATAAAGATAATTCTAAGTGACAAAAGTCAGTTCAACTTTGTTTTGTTTAGAGGGAGCACACCCAGCCATACTCAGGGGTTACCCCTGATGTACAGCCAGGAATTGTTCCACGAAGTTTTTCAGGGAGATCATTTGGGGTACAGAAGATCAAACCGGGTTGGCCCTATGCATGACATACACCCTACACACTGTACAATCTCTCTGTCCCTAAGTGTGTTCAATCTTAAAGGCTCCTAAGGTTTGCAGATCTTTGGAGATTGAGGTAGATTTAGTAAATTATGAGAAATTCTGTTTTTCTCATTTCAGGAGGTAATAAATGCTTTTTCATGCATTGAAAAAAGGATGATTAAAGTAACTATTGTGTTTCACTAGGATTACACACATGCAACATGCAATATATATACACACATTACTGTTTTTCTTCCCCTCCTTAAACTTTAGTTATTTGGGGAATAAAGATACAGAAATATTTTTTTAAAAAAATATTCTTCATGTTGTTGCATTTGGTCAGTGGACTATGACAGGGATTAATGTGTGCTTGTGACACCTCAGAATCTTCAGTTATTGTTTTACTCCTCTCTGCTTTTCCATCTAAGAGCACTAAATTATCAGAGGACAATAGGAATTTCTGTTAAGTCTTACAATGTTGCTCCAGAACAGTAATTCTCTTACCTTACCTATTATTCTCTTAATCACTGTTTTTCACTTTTCTTTCTTCTGTGGTCCCTACTGGTGTGCTAGGTGATGTTTGTAGTCCCACTAATATAATTTTAATCTCCCCCACCCACTTGGCTGAGAAAAGATGCTTTGGGAATAGTGGAATTAAATATGGAGCAATGGAAAAAAGTGGCCTCTGAAAGTTTCTATAATGTAAAAATTCTTTCAGACTTAATTCATTCATAGCAAGTGAGCTCCATGAAGAACAGACGTCCTTTGCAGTTGACCTTGACTGTAAAAGTCTTTTACAACAGCATAGCTTTGTTCAATATTGTGAGACGGTGTAAACAATCTTTGAGATATTAATATATCTCAAAAGCCAGAGGAACAGGAAATCTAAAACTCAAAAATTCACATAAATCTTTGGAAAACTTAACCTTTACTCCCCCTTAAAATCCAAAGTTAATTATGGATCAGATCTATATACAGATAATAGAAAAAAAAAAGAACCACCTTAATGGTAAATGTGTCTTGAGAGTAAAAACGGGGATGCTGTTCTTTTTTTACTCTTATTTCAAATATGTGGTGAAACTCTGTGAGAAGCAGAGATTAAATTAGATTTAGCAATATAGTGAAATCTAGGAATGAAGAAAAATCAATGATAAAATAAATCTGAATATACATTTATAATCACATCTTAAAATAAATGCACTTAAAGGGTATATATTACTATAGTAGCAAGATTCTATCTACAATTTATAACTTAATTCTAAAATATGAAGTTTATTAATCCAATAGGTTTTATTAATTTAATTTTTCCTGATTGCTGGAAAAATTGCAGGCTTCTTTTCATGAAAGAAGGAATAATAATGGCATATAAGCTGAGTATAGTCTATAAAGCAATAGACAGGCAGAGTTGGTAGGTATTTAAAAGACTTCAGTTGGACTTTAAACTGTGCAAATATTCCTATTCCTTAATACTGAGAAGAAAAGAGCAATTTGAACAGTCACAATAAAAATGCAAGTTTCATTTTAAAATATTTTTTTAAAAATTGAATTACCTAGTTCCAACATGAACAAATTCCTCCCTTGGTAAGTCTGTCTATAAAATACAAAATATATTGTAATAGAAAACTTCTGTATATGATGGTATGACAATACTATAAATCCCAGAAAACACAAACATAAAACATTACTTTTTATTCAATATATAGAGCAGGTTTGGGGCAGATTACTGTGTATGATATATGTAAAAGTGTTAAAAATCTTTTTTTCCTAGGCACTTTTGGTTGCTTAGTAACAGGAATAGAAGGAGTAGTAAAAATAGGTCACCATTAAGTGAGGGATTTTCTTGTTTTTATATCAAGAAATATTGTTTGAGGATAATAATAGATATAAATCACAGATATATTGTGCATTGCCTTGACAGAGTCCAAGTTCTGTGAATATTACCACTTCCCCCTATCATTCTTCAACCCTATTTTCCCTTTGCTGGGGAGATGTTAAATTAATAAAGTAAGTCACTTACTTATACATCCATAAATGTTAACAATTTTTCTTAATAGCTCCTTAGCCCTCAAATTATCTACAAAATGAAATCCAGTTTCTTGTCCATTTGGAGACACAAGTAAACTACTCTGAGTTTCTCAACTTTAAATAAATGAGTCTTGCTCCACAAAGTAAAATATAAATGTATTACTTTGCTAAAGTTTTAGTTTATGCAAATGTTAAATGTAAACACTAGGTTATTTAATTTAAATTGATTTAGGTAAGCAGAGCACTTTGCAGGTGTGCTCCATTAATTATAATCACATTAGTTTAGCAATATTTTAATTATGTGTTTGTTTACACAACACCATTTAGGCTGAAATCATTGAGGGTTTTTTGTAGCTCTAAAGACAAAAAGCAGGGGCCCGGGAGATAGCATGGAGGGAAGGCATTTGCCTTTCATGCAAAAGGTCATCGAATCCCGGTGCCCCATATGGTCCCCCGTGCCTGCCAGGAGCGATTTCTGAGCATGGAGCCAGGAATAACCCCTGAGCACTGCCGGGTGTGACCCAAAAATCAAAATAAAAAAAGAAAAGAAAAAGAAAAAAGAAAGACAAAAAGCACCATAAGGATTTGTTACTTATAATAAAAAGTCTTATCAATTGTGAACAAATGCATTGGAAAAGAATTCCAAAACTATGAAAGCACAGGAAACAATTGAATAGGGACTAGACATTGGTAGATTTTTGAAAGAAGGGGACTGTATGTGGATATTTTTTAAATTTTTTATGACTATTCAGACAAAGAGATAGCCTACTTTGTACACTACGGGGCAAATGGAAATCCATTAAAAGAGTCATTTTGGTGAAAGAAGCAAGTTAAAATTAAGGATCTTCTAGAGCAGGGAAATGAAGTCATGAAATTTTCCTATACATGGATTTACATGGAATCTATTATGCTGAGTGAAATAAGTCAGAGGAGAGAGATAGACACAGAATAGTCTCACTCATCTATGAGTTTTAAGAAACATACGACATTACTATAATAATGCCCAGAGACAATAGAGATGAGGCCAAAGACAAGCTCATGATATGAATGAAGCTCACCACAAAGAGTGATGAGTGCAGTTAGAGAAATAACTACACTAACAACTATCATGACAATCTTAATGAGTGAGAGAAATAGAATTCCTGTCTCAAATACAGACAGAAGGAGGAGAAGAGGGAAATGAGGGCATTGGTGATGGGAATGTTGCACTGGTGAAAAGGGGTGTTCTTTTTATGACTGAAACCCTACACACATACACATACACACACACACACACTTTTGTAATCATGGTGCTTAAATAAAGATATTATTTTAAAAAATAAATGAATCCAAAAAATTTATATTTGAAATAAACAAACAAACAGGGGTCCAATTCACTGTCTCTCAGACAGTTGGAGGCCCAGACTGTTTTATTTTTTTTTTTTAACTAAAATCAAAAGTGGCCAATGGGCCATAGCTTGATGACTCCTGAGACTGAGACATCGCATGCATGTATATAAGCAGAACAGGCAATGGCAGCCAAAACACCTGGTGGGCCCATAAGTGTCCTCAGCAGCCCATATGTACCAGGGGCAGCTGTTTGAGGACCCCTGTTCAGAGCTTCTGGAAAATTAGAGTTCAAGTTCAATAAGGAAAGAATGACAATGCCACAGTAATGGAAGAAATATATAGCTGATAAGAGAGAAGAAAATCTAGAAAATTAAAGAAAGTAAACCCCTTGTGGACAATATAATTGTTAGCAATTAAAATATTAAAAGAAATTGAGACTGGAGTGATAGCACAGTGGTAAAGCATTTGCCTTGCACATGGCTGACCTGGGACAGACCCGATTTCGATCCCTGGCATTCCGCATTGCTCCCCTGAGCCTGTCAGAGTAATTTCAGAGAGTAGAGTAAGGAATAATCCCTGAGGGCCACCAGGTATGGCCCAAAACCCAAAAATCAAAGGAAAAAAAACGTTATTAAAAGCAATCTATTTGGAGCTAGATATTTACAGCATTTGCCTTGCATCTGGCCAACCTGAATTTAATATCTGGCATGCCATATTTTAACTATAATGCCAGAATAACTCCTGAAAATCAACGGTATTTCTTCCCCATAAAAAAACAAATAAAAGAAATGTATTTATATTATGCTGGTAGATAAGCATAACAACAGTAGAAAGGTGAAAAACTATGTTTACAAGTTGTGCAGTGTTAGGATTCACAAAGAAACTGCAGCAGGTGAAGGTGATTGCCTTGAAGACAGGTGATCTGGGTTCAAACATTTGCATACCATTTGGACACCATCTCACCAGGAATGATCCCAGAGTGCAGAACCAGGAGTAAGCCCTGAGCACATCTAGGTGTGACCCAAAACCAAAGTCAAAAACAAGAGAATTAAAATTGTGTGGAGCCAGGGAAAGAGTGCTAGAGACAAGGTACAAGAATAGTACAAGAAGAAAGTACAACCTTGTTTAAGGTCAGTTCATTTCTCAGCATCATGTCCCCTGAGCATTGTCAAGGAACACTGTGGAAACAGAGCCAGAAATAGCTAATAATTATTGCAGGATGTGACCTAACTCACATCCTCAAAATATTATTTTTAATATGTGGTATAAGAAAAGAAAATTTGGGGCCAAAGTGGTAGCACAGCGGTAGGGCATTTGCCTTGCACGCAACTTAACCGGGATTGTTGCAAGTCTGATCCCTGGCATCCCATATGGTCCCTCGAGTCAGGAGTGATTTCTGAGCATAGAGCCAAGGGTAAGCCCTGAGTGCTGTCGAGTGTGGCCCAAAAAACAAAAACCAAGCAAACAATTCATAGTTTTCTACAGTGAATGTCAGGCATTTGCTTAATTTTGTTTTGTTTTGTTTGTTTTTGTTTGTTTTAGACCACATCTGATGCCATTCACTCCTTATGGTTACTCCTGGTACTGCACTTAGTACCCACTATACTATCTCTGGCCATGCACAGACTTCTTATAAAGTTTGGAAAATAACAAGCATCACCCAGTGTAGAATATCAAATATGGAACAGACGTTCTGGCAGAGTTCCAGAACAATAAGGGAGAAAACAAAATATTTAAATAATAATAATAATGACTGTGAATTTAGGTGGCTTAGAAGAAAGAATAGGAAATAGTATGAGAGGCAATTGTAGAGGTGAGACAAGAGTCCTCAATCATTCTGAAGACTCTTTTTCTATGAATACACCTGAGCAAAGAAAATGAGATGACTAGGAAAATAATCATTTGAAAGCCATTGGACAAATAAGTTGGATTTTAAAACAATTCATGTACATTTTGGGATGGAAATTATTTATACATACATATATTATATAATGTAAACATATATATTATACAATTTATATATAAATATATTTGTATATATATAAAACACTAACTGAAATAAAATAAGAAGCAGGATTGCCTCTTTGGTGATAAAAAAAAAACTAGGTTTCAGAGAAAATATTATTACCAGGGATAATGTAAGTTATTTCATAGTAATAGTGATCTCAATTACAAGAAATTTAAAATAATAGTAAATGTTTATGTATGTGATAAGAGTTAAATAATGTAAGTAGCAAAATATCATGAAGAAAGTGATAAATCTATTATATTTTGTTTTGTTGTGGGGCCACATCTGGCAATACTCAGGGCTTACTCCTGGCTCTGTATTTAGAGATCACTCCTAGAAAGGATCAGGGGATCATAGAGGGTGCTGGGGATCAAAATCAGGCTAACCACATGGAAATTAAATGTCCTAACCATAGTACTAGCACTCAGAACCCTTAAATTCACTATTTTGTCAAAAATATTTCAATAACACTCTCCCCAATCATTGAGAACTGAGATAAAATAGATATTAAAATGCAGTAGAATAACAATTCCCAACAGAAATATCAGTCAACACAAGTTTGCCAAATATAACCAATAATAAAATATATTTTAAATGAACATTAAATATTAAGGTAGCCTTATTATAATCCAGAAAATAAACTGCAACAGCTGTAAGAAACTCAAGTCAAAAGAATACATGCAAAACACCATGAAATTTAATTGGGAGCAATTACCTAATTTACTATGCTTGCATGTATCTAGAAAAAAGACCTTTTATTAATCTTTATACTCCTTGAACGTCTCATAAAATTGTGTAACTCTGAAACTATCATTAAACCAGTGGAATAGGGCTTGAAGTTCTATGTAATGTGTGTGGCACTGTTTTTCAACAACTTTACACAAATAATCAACTTGTCACCAGAAACAAACTATAACCATGAAGTGTCTTGGTTTCATAAAACCATAAAAAAGATAAAATTTAGGTGATAACAGATTGAGTTAGTTAAATGATTTTTATACATGATTCCAAAATGCCATTCCAAATAAAAGAATAAATTATTACTTGAGGAATCAGTGTTTCACACAAAAAATCTGCTATTTTTAGATTAACATGTATATAATTATTATAAAATATATATTAATAAAGCAAGTGTAATTATAATGGGTAAACTATAAAAACTAAATAAAGAAACTCACAGTCTATATGATAAAAAACCAAGCATTGACCAAAGATACAGTGCCATAAAAGTTGTAAAGAAAATATGTCAATATTTGTCAGTAAAGAGATGTCAATAAAGTACAAAATGGGAAAAGATTACTCAATAATTAAAAGGTATGTTTAAAATATACGAAGATAAAAATCCAGGTAGAAAAGGTAATACAGTGGGTCTGTTATTGGTCTTGATATCTCTGGCATCCTAAAGGGTTTGAGCTATCCAGGAATAATTCCTCTGGAGAAAGCCAGGAGAAAATTCTGACCTTGAACACAACTACCAGTTGTGGCCTCCCAAAAACCTAAAACAAATAAAAAATGAATTGGCCATTTTGAGGGTTGGTAAGTATGTGAGAAAAATGGATCCTCTATTTGGAGAAATGTAAAATCATAAACAATGAAACAAGTAATTTTAAATACTTTTTTACATAAATGGTAGAGAATAGTTTCAGTCTTAAAATTGTAATCAAGCAATTGATAAATGTATATATATATTATTCATATATATATATATTATTCATTCTAGAGGATTTTCTCAAGTCACATGCACTCAAGGGTCATTACACTCACCCACTCCATTACAGGTCATAATGTGGAATTATTTCCATGGGTAAGCATGCTTGAGAATTATGGGGTAAAAATCAAGCAAGCTGAAAATGGACGGAGTCCTTAGAGGCTCTCAACATCAGTTTGAGAGAAGAAAGGGAAAAAGGAAGAGAGGCACCACAGCAATACAAATAGAAAAATCAAACAAAAAATTCCAACAAAGGCAAAGTACCACAGCAACAAAGACAAGTACCACATAATAACCACAGTTCTGAAATAAAAACAAAATGGAGTGCTAAAAATGAAAGCAATAACAAAACCAAAGACTAAAATAAATAAAGTAAATAAAATAAAATAAAATAAATATTTTATACTGCTTTTTTTCCCTGTATAGGCACAGTAAATATTGGGGACATTAGAGAGGGAATTTCCTTGACCTAAGAGATACAGGATTTCTCCACCTTTGCAGTATACTGTCATGGGAATAACTACAGACTCCTTGCATATTCATTTACTCTCCCCTAGATCCTGTTGTGGTAAATTGAAGACATCTGCTCCATCCTGGCTGATAAAATCAGACCTCTGTATCTAGAGATATTGGTATCTACACAAGTCAAGGAATGGAGCTTATGAAGACGTTCTTTAGGATTCTAGAAGTTCTGTTCCTTCACTGTCGTTTTAGTCAGTCTTCTGTAGTTGGTGATCCTGGTCATTGCACTGATCCTAGGATGAAGCCTAGGATAATGTCTTTCACTATGTTTCCAGAAGACCCATTGGTTCAGTTGCAGTTGTCTCAGACCTTTGGAATTAGAGATCTTGGTTGTTGTACAGATTGTCTAGGTCGAACCCTAGACTAATCTTTTTTGTTGGACCCAGGACACATTCTGCCCAGTCATGGTTGTCACAGTCAATAGATCTATAGATAGTCTATAGATCTATAGATCTATAGATAGCAATTTTGGCTTTTGCACAGATCAAAGGATGACAAGTCTTCTGATTTTGCCATATCGTTAGATGGTGAGGTAAGACAATATGTTTTTAGATCAAATTGTTGCCATTTCCTCACTGTTAGGATAACATATCAAAACTGGCACATGTTGGTGCCAGAGCAGTATTAAAGATGACACAGAAGGGTTTGGTTTCTGGAGCTGTTTTGGGGAACTGTATATATATGTGAGAATATATGTATATATATATATTTATTGTCTTGTTTCTGTCTTCTTTTCCCACCCCCAAATACACCAGCAAAATTATGTAGTACCATTTCTTCCTGCAAAGGCATACCAAAAATAAGGGGACAGCCATTTTAAATATAAAAACAAGCTCTTATCAACTAGGGATAAGAACTCACATTATTTTACAATACAGGGACACCTCCCACTTTGAGCATATGTCATGTAGACTCAACTTGGACTCTAAGTGATTAGACAGCGACCGTTCAATCTTCAACCTTGGATCCCAGACATAGAAAAGACACAGTTCCCCACAAGAGATCTTTTTTAATGCATTCCTCTGTTCCCAAAATCGTTCAGGAAAGGTCAAGGTATAGATCTTTTATCCCATCATTTCTTATTTATCAAATTATCTTATTCATCTTTAGTACTTTTAAGATGAACAAGTTTGGAAAGCTAATTCTTTTCTTTTCTTTCAAATTTTAATTCTTCCCACTTCCCTATTTATATCATCATAAATTTTGATGTTTAGACATCTTTCTTCAGGTAGGACACTGTAACTTATGCATCCCATCATATTTAACTGCATGGTATTTCAATATTATTGCTCATTCTTCAGTAGTTGTTGAACTAGAGAGAATTTTGAGAAAAGTATTTCATTTCACATAATATCCTCAGAGTGTTAAGCAAAGCTGCAAATGCAATCATTATAGCCCCATTCTTGCAAATGTACTAAGAATCAATAGCTCAAAAACTGACAAAAGTTCTCACCGTTGGTTTCCAGGTCATAAGGAAAAGCTATTTAGGATCAGAATTGTCAAGTAGAAGTTATTGTGACATTGCACCCAGCAAAGTAACAAATCAATATCAATACAACATATATGAGGAAGGTGCAGAGCTGCAAAACTTAGTTCTATCAGAAAACCTTTACAAATGCAAAGATTTCGGTTCTAATCAGAGACCCCTTCAATTCCCAAGTTTAGTAGGGCAAACCTGATATATTTGAGAGACTGACAGTGGATGATAGGATTTTTCAAATATTAAATCCAATTGCCCCTGCCACATACAAGATGTGTGCTCATTAGAGGAGAAAATCAATGCAGATCCTGACCCCTGAGTGATTAGATGAATTATTTTTTCTCACTTATATGGAGGATATAAAGATATCAATGTTGACAAGCATTTTCAGTTCAATTCAATAAAATTATGCATAAATTTATTTTCTGATAATCTACAATAAAATTACCAGGGAACTAGTTAAACTGAGATTTTCATATTACTAAGAAAAAAGATTATATACAAACTTTGATGGACTCCTAAAAATGAAGGCTTTGCATACTAAGAAAATTGTAAAGCAAGGAAGACAATAAGAATTTGGGAATGTGATTTTTTATTTTATTGATATAAATTGGCTGGTGTATATTTTATTCAGGAGACAATAGGGTACTAAAATAAAAATATAAACGTTTTTGAAGAAAAAGGACTTTTAAATAGTATTAAAATTCCTCAGAAGATAGGTTTATTAATCGGGGCAATGCAATAGAACAGTGGTAAGGCCTTGCATGCAGCCAACACAGGACAGACCCCAGTTCAAATCCCAGCATCCCATATGGTCCCTAGAGCTTGTCAGGAATGACTTCTGAGTGCAAAGCCAGGAGTAACCCCTGAGTGTCACTGAGTGTGACCCCCCAAATAAATAAAATTATGGGCCTGAGAGAGAGAGAGAGAGAAAGAGAGAGAGAACAGAAATTAAGGCACCTGCTTTGCATTCAACTGCCAGAAGTTCAATCTTTGTCATTGCATATTATCCTCTGATCATTTCCAGGAATGATCACTAAATACAGAACCAGCAATAACCCTATCATGACTGATTATAGTCCCCAAACAAACAAAAACATCAAATTTTAATAAACATGTTTTCTACTAATATCCCAAATGTATTGGTCTTACTTCCTTCTCAGTGTCCTTGACATTTTAGGGTCTTCTTGCTCCCCTTCATTCATTGTAAATCATAATTTTTTTCTGTACATTGTCTCTACTTCCTTGCTCTATAGAAGAAAGAGGGTATGTTCTACTATTACAAAAATGATCTATCGCTTCTAATCAGGGGTCAAATATATGTGTAGGAAACAATGCTTCTGAATGAAATAACCTGTAGAACTTATTTTACTCTCAATGCATTTTGTAGTAGGCTATTTCTATTCACACATAAACTTCTATTATTTTGATTTTTCTTAAAATATTTATGATATAAATTCTTTTGACTACAGTTTATACTCTAACTGCTGGCCTATGTTTTTATTCATTTCTTAAGTCAGGATACTCTTACACTTTTTTGGGGGGGGCACCCCCGATGTCTCTCAGGGGTTACTCCTGGCTATTCGCTCAGAAGTAGCTCCTGGCAGGTACGGGGGATCATATTGGGAACCGGGGGATCGAACCGTGGTCCGTCCTAGGTTAGCGCAGGCACCTTACCTCCCGCGCCACCGCCCGGCCCCCACTCTTACACTTTAGACTCCTATTTACACATTGTCTCTGAGCTGTCTGCAGTGACAATGAGACTTAGTATTTATTCAATAGGTAGCTTAAAATATTATACTTCCAAAAATTTACTTTTCTTCAGAGGACATGAAAGAATATAGCTCAGAGTCCTACAGTTTTCAGCAAACTCATTTTAAGGAGCAATCTTGATAACTAGTGTATTAGTGACTTCCTAAACTAAATCCAAATTTCCTCAAATTTTGTGAAATATGGGGAATGGGTGTCTCTATTTTTTAGAATATTACTTTTTGTATTAAATCAAGACCATCTAACCATGAGTCTCATATAAAATATTAAAATTTTTACATTAATAATTCTATGTATGTGCTTCTAGTCATATTACATAATGCAGTATATATTGTACTTTACATTTTATATTGTATACCATTGTTGATTCTTGATCTATGCTTATTTTCCTTATACAAATTTACTTCCCTATATGTGTGGATATTCATATGCATTATATATGCTCTGATGAATTCTGTCCAAGCCCTTTGTTTCTAAATGTTTCTACAGAACATTTTAAAATTTGAATTTTTTAAGACTTAAAATTATTTTTAATTAGAAGTATAGTTCTACTTACGATATGTATACAATTTTATGAAATCATAAAATTTTCATTTGTATTACTTCATCTTGGAAGGATTTTATAATTTTATTTACTATCAATTTAATAGATCTCCTACTAATAAAGCATAACCCAGATCTACTTATTATTTATGCAATTAAAAAAATTTCCAAAGTGCAAAGTATTTTAGATTCTAGTATGTTTTATGTTTATCATAATGTTCCCGTTTATGTTTCCATTAATGTTTCTTAGCTCTCTGATCTTTTTTGTTGTTGTTATATTTTGTTTTTTGGGTCACACCCGGCAGTGCCCAGGGTTTATTCTTGGATCTTGTTCTTAGAAATCACTCCTGCCAGACACAGGGGACTATGTGGGATGTCAGGGTTTGAATCGTCTGTACTGGGTCGGCCGCTTGCAAGGCAAAAACCATACCACTGTGCTATCTCTTCGGCCCCTCTCTGATCTCTTTAATGATCAGATTTGGTATAATCTCACCTTCATGGTCTTCCCATTTTTTGTTATATTAAAGGGAATTAATATCCTCAAGTAACAAGTATGCTATCTATAAGCAGATGTTTTGCCATCAATGCAAGCATTACACCTAATGGGACTGGGATATGACTTGGTGGCAAGGGTGCCTGCCACCAAGGAGGCATGTGACTCTAAAGAGCTTGTTTGATCAGATCTCTTGTGTGGGCTGAGTGATCTATTAAAGCTGTGTGTGCCTGGATGCTCAGAGGCTAATTATTTGTGGCACAAGGAAGTTTTCAGTGGGAAAACATCAGACACATGCAAATACTATATCTGAAATGATGTGAAAGATGGCCAGGAAAGTGACCCCAGTAAGCATGTCAACACCATACTCAGCATGTATGTAATTCCCATTCATTGCAACATCAAAACAGAGAAGGAAGAGTTCGGAGCAATAGTACAGTAAGTAGCGCATTTATTTGCCTTGCATATGGATGACAGGGTCCCCTGTGCACAGCCAAAAGTGATTCCTGAGTACAGAACTAGGAGTATCCCCTGAGCATCACCAGATATACAACTCCTATCACCTCCCACTATCTAATCAGAATCTCATCAGAAGACCCACTGAGAAGTCTTCCCTCAACATGGATGTCTGACCAAAGTTATAAAAAAAAACATTTATTTGTCCTAAATATTACTATTTTTTCTACTGTATTAAGTGTGCATATGGTTAAACTTTTTACTTCCTAACATAAGGATTTTTAAGAGGCAAATATAGCCTCGATTAAATTTCTTTTTACTTGGAAGACTCGGCACCAAAAGACACTTAAAAACAGCTTCTATTCCTCTTTGTCTTTAAAATGCCCTTGTAGTTTTTAACAGAAAGGAAAGTTCTTCTTTTGGGACATCTCTAAAGGACTTTGAGTACTTGCTAACTAATTTTTACCTTAGAATTATCATCCAAAAAGATAGCATTGGTCTGTTTAACTTTTACCAGGTATATATTTTCATCCCTTTTAGATATAGTTTTACTCCTTTATTTGCCCCTGATACAAAAAAAAGCCTTTCCCCTGAGATACAGAAAGTTTCATAGGGAAGACCAGCTCCTTGCTAAATCCCCTAATTTACATCAGATACTAGCCTAACAAGAACTGTTTTGCTGTTAAAATTAACCTTCTCTTTTTAAATCTGGACTGTTATTTGAAATGTATCTATCCATCAGGTCTGAATACCACCTAAGCCAGGTGAACTGGTTTGCAGATCAAACTATGTAGTTTGACAAAAAGCCTCTATTTACAAGAGAGATATTGTACTTTGCCTAGAAAAAATGTGAGCTTTCTTTTCATACATGTGACTGGTAAAATTTCCCATATATAACCCTGATTCTTCACATTAAACAGAACACTGTTCTCCCACATAACCTTGTGTGGCCCCTCATTTCTTTATGTTTTGTCATCTATGAACCACTTTCCTGGAAAGATTCAAAGAAGTTCTTTAACGTAACTGCACCAAAGCTAGCAGCAACAAACCCTCTCCCCAAAAAACATAGAAAAGGAAAGAAAAATAAAATAAGATTGAATACAAAGAAGAATTTTAAACTAGCAACATATACCAATTTATATATCAGCAACTTGTTAAAGTCTTCAGTTATTAATTAACTATATTATAATCCATTGATTTATTGTCTCTTATATAGGGGTCAATTCTATTAAAGTTGAGAACCTGTATTCATGAAGGCTTCCAGGAGAGCCAGATTTTGCCAGACTCTTAGGGCCTTTCACATGCATGTCTCTATTTTTGGATATATGTCCCTGCCCCTCTTCCATTATTTTTTAAGCATAGATTCCTTAATTCTTAGGGATCAGAGGTCCCAAGTACATTAGCAATGTGGAAGAAGAGTGTAGTTATATATCCAAACCATATTATCAACAAAAATGAAAACATGAAATCCAAAATACAACCAGTTAGCTTTAAAATGTGCCTGTCAAGGTGGCAGGTTGTTGTGTGTGTATAGAAAGCGATAATGGGTTATGTAAAAGAGAACTTGTAAACACTAGTGGAGGAAAGCTGACATTGTCGTATTTGGTGCTAGAGATTATATGTCTAAAACTTAGCTGTCAATAACTCTGAAATGCACTGTTCTTTTATTGTTGTTGTTATTAAAAATCATAGATTGGGGCCAGAATTCTGGTATAAAATTAGGGCATATGACTTGCATAATGCTGACCCAGGTTTGATCCTTGGCATCATGCCAAGGATGGTAGGAATGGGTCCCTCATGTCCACCAGGAGTAATTCCTAGGTGCAGAAACTGGAGTAAGCCCTGAGTGTGACCCAACAACCAAAAATAGACTATTTGGGGTTAACAAGTAATAATATAGGAACATAATAAGTACTTTATTTATTCCTCTCCAAATTAATGTCAGCATGATAATTTTGGGTATTATTTGACTGGTTATGTCCACTATTATACTAAATAGCAATATTATCTATAGTTTTCATAATTTTGAAAAGAATGTTTTACATTTCTTCCTATTCTGTCTAATTTCACTGATGTATTAATATACAAATATATTTAATTAATACATAATTCTTAAACAATAAGATTAAATAAGTTGCTGAAAAATTTGTGAATTGCTATAACTTTATCTTATCTTACTTTTATTCATTTATAAATATTGCAACTTGAAACCTGAAAATGACTGTGATATTTTTCTGATGTTTTGAATATCTTAGCTGATCTCAGTAACTGAACTGAAGAAAAGACTTTTTCTTTCTAAAATAATTTAATAAAATTAGAATGAGAATTTCTTAAAATTAATTGTTGCTGCAAATATGAAATTATCTAAATATGTCATTTATATATTCAGTTGTTTAATTACTGCTCATTTTTGTTAAATATATAAAGAATTGGTCAGGCTGTTATATTTTATTTTTAACATTAGTGATATTTTCCTGACAGGTTCCCATTTAAATATAAGCTTGTAAATTATAAGCATGCAGTAATTAATATTAGTCTGTTGTCTTTTTCATTTCTACTGCAGCTATATTAAACCCTATAGTCATTTTTGTTATTTTTAGGGTTACATCTAACAATGCTCCAGGGTTATTCCTGTCTAGACATTCAAGAATTAATCTGGGGACTGCTCAGAGGAGCATGCAAGATGCCAGGGATTTAACTTGGATCAGCCTCATACAAGGCAATATCTAATCTTCCTCAATCTTTCTTTTCTTGCATGTTTGAGGCCCTCCACTTGTCCTGATGTCTTTGCAAAAAAGTTTTCTTTCTGTAGACATTGAGATTCTTCAGTGTTATATTTTATTGAAAAGAATGTAAAACATTTTTTGTTTTTTTGTGGGGGGGGGCACAACCATTTGATGCTCAGGGGTTACTCCTAGCTAAGCGCTCAGAAATTGTCCAGGGCTTGGGGGGACCATATGGGATGCCGGGGGAACAAACCGCAGTCCTTCCTTGGCTAGCACTTGCAAGGCAGACACCTTACCTCTAGCGCCACCTCACTGGCCCCAAGAATGTAAAAAAATTTATGCCATTCATTAATTTATATTTTCAATCAGTTCATTAAACTTTCTTAAATTCTACGTGAACTATATGAAAATACAATGTCATCTAATTTCCAGAAAGTGATAGGTTAAAAATATGGTGGATATTTTAAAAAAAAAGAAATACAAAGAATTGAAAAGACTAATAACTTTTTGTTAAGGATTAGAAAAATAAGATGTTGGGGCCCGGGAAATAACATGGAGGTAAGGTGTTTGCCTTTCATGCAAAAGGTCATTGGTTCAAATCCCAGCATCCCATATGGTCCCCTCTGCCTGCCAGGAGCAATTTCTGAGCATGGAGCCAGGAGTAACCCCTGAGCACTGCCGGGTGTGACCCAAAAGCCAAAAAAAAAAAAAATAGGATGCAAGTTAATATCAGCTAAATGGAAAGTATAAAAATATTTTTATGCTTTGAAAGAAAATAGAGCTAATTATTCTAAAGTTAAATAAGGTAGTTATTTAACTACTACTTAAAATCATAACAGAGTTAAAGTCAATCTAATTCTACATTCAGTAAATATCAGATTAAAATATTTTTTTGGATGTGGAACTATAGTACAGTGGTAGAGTATTTACTTTGTAAATAGATATAATTCCTAATTGTTGAACTTGGAGCAACTTCTGAGTATGGCCAGATGACATGCAAAAACAAAACAAAACAAAACAAAATCTGATGTCAAGGTGATTAATTCTTTTGTATTTTACCTTGGTGCACGGTGTTAGATGGAGGTCTAAGTTTGATTTTTTGCATATGGCTAACCAGTTGTTTCAATATTACTTGCTAAAGAGACTTTCCTATTGAGTTTCTTGCCTCTTTATCAAAGATTAATTGTATTTCTGGGTGCATTCTCTGAATACTCTAGTCTGTTCCACTGATATGAGAGTCTGTCTTTATTCCAACATCATGCTGTTTTAATGACTATTGCTTTATAATTCAATTTAAAGTTGGGGAAATTGATGCCTCCCATCTTCTTTTTTCTAAGGATTGCTTTAGCTATTCATCAGCATCTATACTTCCAAATGAATTTCAGGAGTGTCTAATCCACTTCTTTGAAGAATATCGTGGGTACCCATAAAAGAAGTGCATTAATCTGTACAATGTTTTGGGGAGAATTGCCATTTTAATGATATTAATCCTTCCAGTCCTTGTGTCTCAATTTCTTTATGTCCTCCTTTATTTCTTGAAGTTGTGTTTTGTAGTTTCTTTGTATATGTCCTTCACAACGTTAGTGGAGTTGACCCAATGTATTTGAGTTTATGTAGCACTATTGTGAATGGGATTCGTATTTTAATGTCCATTTCTTCTCTATATTTATTTGTGTGCAAGAAATTCATTGGTTTTTATGTGTGAAATTTTTATCCTACCATTTTGCTATATAAATCCATAGTTCCTAGAAGCTTTTAGTTTTTTGGTGGTGTTTTAGGGTTTTCTAATTATAATATCATGTCATCTTCAAACAATGGAAGCTTGACTTCTTCCTTTCATATCTGAATGCCCTTGATATATTATTGTTCTTGTCTTATGCTATAGCAAGTATTTTCAATACTATATTAAAAAGGAGTGGCAAGATGGGCAACCTTTTTCTGTACCAGATTTTAGAGGAAAAGCTTTTAGTTTATCTCCATTGAGTATAATATTTGCCATGGGCTTGTTGTAAATAGCTTTGACTATATTGAGAAAAGTTCCTTTCCTTTCCATCTTGTTAAGATTTTTTTATTATGAACATATTTTGGAACTTGTCAAATGCTTTTTCTGCATCTATCAATATGGAAATATGCTTTTTTCTTTTGTTGATATGGTGTATTATGTTGATTGATTTGCATATGTTAAACCATCTTTGCATCTTTGCCTAGTCATGGTGAATATATGAGCTTCTTGATGCAGCTTTGGATCCTATATGCTAGGCTTTTGTTGAGGATCTTTGCATCTGTGTTCAGCATGGATATTGGACTGTAATTTTCTGTTTTTTGCTGCATCTCTGTCTACTTTTGGTATCAGGTGATCTTAGCTTCATAAAACTATTTGGGAGTGTTTCTGGTTTTTTCAGTTTCCTGGAAAACTCTGAAAAGGATTAGTAGTAGGTCATTTTAAAAGTTTTGAAATAATTCATTATTGAATCCATCTGGACTTGGATTTTTGTTTTGGGGAAGACTTTTGATACCATGTTAATTTCCTCAATAGTCATTGGTCTGTTTAGAAATGCTATATTATCCTAGTTCAACCATGGAAGATTATGAGTTCAAGAAGTTATCAGTTTCTTTCAGGTTCTCTTGTTTTGTGGCATAGAGTTTTTCAAAATAGTCTCTGTTTAACCTTTGAATCTCTGTAATATCTGTAGTGATCTTTCCCCATTTTGTACCTTAAGAGTTCACTTGTTGGGACAGAGGAATAGCAAAGTGGTAGGATCACACAGGTGATCCAGGATGGAAGGTGGTTCGAATCCTGATGTCCCATATTGTCCCCCCAAGCCAGGAGTGATTTCTGACAATAAAGCCAGGAGTAACCCCTGAGCTAGGTAAGGCAAAAATAGATAAATAAATAAATAAATAAATAAATAAAATATAAAATCCACTGATTCAATAGATTCATTTGCCATTCCACTATGATTAAAAATATGAAAATATCTTCTCTAATCTGCTACTAGCAATTGTTATTTACTTAAAAGCTACAATACAGTGCAGTGGATTAAGCACTTTCTTTGAAAGCAGCTGATCCAGGTTTGGCCTGCACCCGATATGGTTCCCAGGAAACCACCCAGGAATAATTCCTGAGCAAAAAACCAACTTTAGGCTTTGAGCACAGCTGAATATGCCCCCCTCCAAATAACAAAAAAAAATTCACATATACTTATTTGTTGTATTTATTAATGCTCTACTACTACTACTAAAAGAATATAAAAGACAATATATATTAGACTTTCTAATATATTTAAAATAGAGCATAATTTATCCTAAATGTATACTGAATATTTTTTTTCATTAAAGGGGATCAAATGAAAGACCAAATAACAAAATATGAACAATAAAAAAAAACAGAATACTGCATCATATAAAACACATTAGTTTGGGGAAAGTTTTAGTGTCCGAGTCATTAAGCCTCTTTTCTCCTCAATATAGTTTAGTCTAATGAGTTTCCACAGAGAATCATGTCAATGGTGAGGTACATGTTATTTTTCTACTATTTAAATGCATTTAAATGTAATAAATATCCTTATTTTAGTTAAATCATATTAATCAACTAATAATTTTATAACTACAAAAATCAATTATTATAAATCAAGATATAGTAACATTTATGAAGTATCTTGAAGTATCTTGGTTCTTTTTTTTTGGGGGGGGGGTCACACCCGGCAGTGCTCAGGGGTTACTCCTGACTCCATGCTCAGAAATTGCTCCTGGCAGGCACGGGGGACCATATGGGGCACCGGGATTCAAACCGATGACCTTTTGCATGAAAGGCAAATGCCTTACCTCCATGCTATCTCCTGGGCCCCAGTATCTTGGTTCTTATAAAGTTGTAGATGTAGCATTGTTAGCTTACTAACTTCAATATAATGCATTTGATATTTTCTTTAACTCAGTATCTTTTGAAAGTAATGTGCTTTTGTGTACACAGGTTAATTCAAA
Organism: Crocidura indochinensis; assembly: GCA_004027635.1. NCBI lineage: Eukaryota > Metazoa > Chordata > Mammalia > Eulipotyphla > Soricidae > Crocidura > Crocidura indochinensis. Next base: position 22,162 of record PVKC010001116.1, read on the forward strand.
ATGATTATTTTATAAGCCGCACTTTTTTTTTAGGATTTGGAGTAGTTCGCAGAAGGAAAAGTTTGTCTTCCTATTTATGTTGACATCAGTGCATTTTATCGAAACTGTAAACCCATGAAATTCAACTAAACAGCTACTCATTGCTTTGTGTCCCAGTTTAGTATTTTCTTAATTATTTGACTATTCCTTAAAAACATCTGTTCTTCTTTCTTTTCAGGTTCTAAAGTGTATTCATGAGAGCAATAGCTTTCTGTAAGTTTTAAATGCTCTTTAATGAGTGACTCATTCTCTAATAGATTTTGAAATCTAGATTGTATTATAAGATTTAAAAAAATGAAGGAAGGAAACATGTGCTTAGCTTGACTATAATGAGATTTAATGTTGACTAATTCTCCCAACAAAAATATCCAACTTGGGGTTGTGTCATCATTAGTGAGTATATTTTAGATATCAATATGCATAAGCATGTGTTATCATGATACAGAAGAGAGGTATTGTTGCTACTGATTTCCTTCAATTACAGGTTTTAATGAGATGTTATGATTAATTAATTTTATTATTATAAAATACATTTTAGATTACAGCCAAAATATTGTTAAAGAAAACTATGCATTAATGACATTACAATGGCACAACATTGGGGCTGGAGAGATAGCACAGTGGTAAGGCGTTGGCCTTTCATGCAGAGAAGGTCTGTGGTTCGAATCCTGTCATCCCATATAGTCCCCCGAGTGTGTCAGGAGTGATTTCTGAGCTTGGAGCCAGGAGTAACTCCTGAGTGCTGCTGGATATGACCCAAAAAACAAAACAAAACAAAAAACAATGACACAGAATTGAGAATTTTTTACCTATTTATACAAATTTTTGATTCATTTTATATTTATATTAGCAAAATAATTATTATGTTGGCACAAATAATTGATATCTGCACATGTGTTGCTATGCATAGTACATATTTAGTTTTACAGACTTAAATTTGAAAATGTTTAAAATGTTAAAATGGAAGTCATGCTTTGAAAAGCAAAAAAGAACAATGAATCTCTTAAAATTATGCAACAATATTTTACGTAATTTTATATTTATTTACTGTTCACCATAGTTATTATATTATTTCAGTGTTGAATAATAATCAGGCTCACCAGAGGATACCATAAAAATTTAAATAAAGATTTAAAAAAGTAATAATTTCTATCAAAGAATCCTTTTTTTTTTTTTTTTTAGCTTTTGGGTCTCACACAGTGATGCTCTGGGGTTACTCCTGGCTATGTGCTCAGAAATCGCTTGCTCCTGGCTAACGGGACTATATGGGATGCAGGGGATTGAACCAGGTTCATCTTAGATCTCTCATGTGCAAGGTAAATACACTACTGCTGTACTATCAGGCTGGCACTAACAAAGGATTCTTAAACATTCCTATTGATGACCCCTTTTTACCTGAGACTTTTTTTTAAATATTATTTAGTAATTGCTGTGGCATAATTATTTAAACCAGCTTCTTATAACCCAGAAACAAAATTTCATCTCACCTCTACTATTCTGAGTTTCCTTGTTACCAACTCTCTGGATCTATTCCTTCTGAAAAATAGTGCTTCCTTAAATAAATTCCCGTGTCTTTAAAATTACAATCTAATTTAAAGCCAAACTTATGCAATAATATGGGTAAAATATTCAAGTTTTCTTTCCACTGAGAGCATTTATTGTCAGAGGCACACAGTCATAGATAATCTTTTTTTTTTCCTTTGTTGCTTCTTTAGAACTAAAGACCACAAACCATGCACCTGCTCTTAACACTAATTTCTTAATTGACTCAATATTTTGCTGTCTTCCTGGGTCAACAGCTGCTTTGGGATAATAGTGGCAACTGGCTGTCAAAGTATCAATTCTGCCTCAAAGAAAATGTATTTTCGAAGGTCGTATTTGGAGATTATAATCCTAGTTTAGTGTTCTGAGGACCATGAACTTCTCTTTACAAGATCCTGCATGTAAATCATATATTCCACATTTTTGAGTCATTTCCCTGGCCCTTTTTTGATAATTTTTTCTTTTAATTTTTTGAGATTTTAAAAATTATTTATTTTTTACTTTATTTAATAAGACTCTTCACAAGTGCAATATTCTCATCATCGATGTCCCAAGCGTCCCTCCTCCGAAAACACACTGGCCAGTACACTAGACAGGCTTTCTACTTCCTTCATATAGTCACATTTTATTATTAAGGTTCTCAGTGTAATTATTTCTGTGATTGCACCCATCACACTATGTGGTTTGCTTCAGGTCATGAACTAGGACATCCAATCCTCCTCTATTTTATCTCTGAGCATCCTTATACAAATGTCTTTTATTTTTCTCAAAACCCATAGATGAGTGAGACCATTCTGTGTTTATATCTCTACGTCTGACTTATCTCACTCAACATAATATATTCCATATAATCCATGTATAGGAAAATTTCATGACTTCATCTATTCTGACAGCTGCATAATATTCCATTGTATATATGTACCACAGTATCTTTAGCCATTTATCTGTTAAAGGGCATCTTGGTTGTTTCCAGAGTCTGGCTAATGTAAACAGTGCTACAATAAATATAGGTGTGATGAAGATTTTTGTATTGTATTTTTGTGTTCTTAGGATATATTCCTACAAGTGGTATAGCTGGATCGTATGAGAGCTCAACCTCCAGTTTTTGGAGGAATCTCTATATTGCTTTACATAAAGGTTGGACTAGACGGCATTGTCACCAGTTCCATTCTCAGGAAGAAGTCAAGCTCTCGCTGTTTGCAGATGACATGATACTCTACTTAGAAAACCCTAAAAACTCTACCAAAAATGTTCTAGAAACAATAGACTCATATAGCAAGGTAGCAGGCTACAAAATTAACACACGAAAATCAATGGCCTTTATATACACCAATAGTACTAAGGAAGAACTGTACATTAAGAAAATAACCCCATTCACAATAGTGCCACACAAACTCAAATATCTTGGAATCAACTTGACTAAAAATGTGAAGGACCTATACAAAGAAAACTATAAAAATCTGCTCCAAGAAGTAAGAGAGGACATGCAGAAATTTGAACACATACCCTGCTCATGGATTGGCAGGATTAATATAATCAAAATAGCAATACTCCCCAAGGTATAGTACAGATTTAATGTGATCCCTCTAAAGATACCTGTGACATTATTCAAAGAAGTGAATCAGGCATTTTTGAAATTCATTTGGAACAATAAACACTCTAGAATACCTAAAGCAATCATTAGGAAAAAGAATATGGGAAGATTTACTTTCCCCAACTGTATTTATTTATTTATTTATTTATTTTGGTTTTTGGGTCACACCCAGCAGTGCTCAGGGGTTACTCCTGTCTCTACCCTCAGAAATCACTCCTGGCAGGCTCGGGGGATCATATGGGATGCCGGGATTCGAACCACGGACTTTCGGCATGAAAGGCAAATGCCTTACCTCCATGCTATATCTCTGGCCCCACTTTCCCCAACTTTAAACTTTACTACAAAGCAATAGTTATCAAAACAGCATGGAATTGGAATAGAGACAGGCCCTCAGATCACTGGAATAGGCTTGAATACTCAGAGAATGTACCCCAGACATACAATCACCTAATTTTTGATAAAGGAGCAAGAAATTATAAATGGAGCAAAGAAAGCCTCTTCAACAAGTGGTATTGACACAACTGGCTAGCCACTTGCAAAAAATTGAATTTAGATCCCCAGCTAACATCATGTCTGAAGATAAAATCCAAATGGGTTAAAGACCTCGATATTAGACCCGAAACCGTAAGGTATATAGAATAACATGTAGACAAAACACTCCAGGACATTGAGACTGCAGGCATATTCAAGGACGAAACTGAACTCTCCAAGCAAGTAAAGCAGAAATTAACAGATGGGAATATATTAAGCTGAAAAGCTTCTGCACCTCAAAGAAAATAGTGCCCAGGATACAAGAGCCAACCACTGTGTGCGAGAAACTATTCACTCAATACCCATCAGATAAGGGGCTAATATCCAAAATATACAAGGCACTGGCAGAAATTTACAAGAAAAAATGTCTAATACCATCAAAAATGGGGAGAAGAAATGGGCACACACTTTGACAAAGAAGAAATACAAATGGCCAAAAGACACATGAAAAAATGCTCCACATCACTAATCATCAGGGAGATGCAAATCAAAATAACTATGAGGTACCACCTCACACCACAGAGAATGGCACACATCACAAAGAACGAGAACAAACAGTGTTGACGGGGATGTGGAGAGAAAGGAACTCTTATCCACTGCTGGTGGGAATGTCGTGTAGTTCAACCTTTATGGAAAGCGATATGGAGATTCCTCCAGAAACTGGAAATCGAGCTCCCATACGATCCAGCTATACCACTCCTAGGAATATACCCTAGGAACACAAAAATACAATACAAAAGCCCCTTCCTTACACCTATATTCATTGCAGCACTATTTACCATAGCAAGACTCTGGAAACAAACTAGATCCGCTTCAACAGACAAATGGCTAAAGAAATTGTGGTACATATACACAATTGAATATTATGCAGCTGTCAGAAGAGATGAAGTCATGAAATTTTCCTACACATGGATGT
>PVKC010001116.1:26883-54171 GCA_004027635.1 Crocidura indochinensis
AGACACAAAAGAGAAAAGAGCTGGAAGTTCCAGCTCACCTCATGAAGCTCACCACAAATAGTGATGAGTTTAGTTAGAGAAATAACTACATTTTGAACTGTCCTAATAATGAGAATATATGAGGGAAATGGAGAGCCTGTCCAGAGTACAGGCGGGGGGTGGGTGGGAGGAGGGAGATCTGGGACAATGGTGATGGGAAGGTAGCACTGGTGATGGGTGGTGTTCTTTACATGATTGAAACCCAAACACAATCATGTATGTAATCAAGGTGTTTAAAATAAATTAAAAAAAAGAACAAAAAAAAAGAGTTCCTTTCTCTCCACATCCCTGCTAGCACTGCTTGTTCTCATTCTTTGTTATGTGCACCAATCTCTGTGATGTGAGATGGTACCTCATAATTGTTTTGATTTGCATCTCCCTGATGATGAGGAGCATTTTTTCATGTGCCTTTTAGCCATTTGTATTTATTTTTATCAAAGTGTCTGTTCATTTCTTTTCTCCATTTTTGATGGGGTTAGATGATTTTTTCATGTAAAGTTCTGTCAGTGCCTTGTATATTTTGGATATTAGCTCTTTATCTGATGGGTATTGAGTGAATAGTTTCTCGCACTCAGTGGGTGGCTCTTGTATTCTGAGCACTATTTCCTTTGAGGTGCAGAAACTTCTTATCTTAGAACAGTCCCATCTGTTTATGTCTGCTTTCACTTGTTTGGAGAGTACTGTTTCCTCCTTAAAGATGCCGTTAGTGTCAATATCATGGAGTGTTTCACCTACATGTTGTTCTATGTGCTTTATAGTTTCAGGTCTGATATCTAGGTCTTTAATTCATTTGGGTTTTATGTTTATACATGGTGTTAGATGGAGGTCTAAGTTTGCTTTTCTATAAGTGGCTAACAAGCTGTGCCAACCGTACTTATTGAAGAGGCCTTCCCTGTTCCATTTTGGATTTCTTGCTCCTTTATCAAAAATTATGTGATTGTATGTTTGGGGAACCTTCTCCGATTACTCAAGCCTATTCCACTGATCTCAGGGTTTGTCTTTTTTCCAATATCATGCTGTTTTAATAACTATTGCTTTGCTTAAAGTTAACAGTTGGGGAAAGTTATACCTCCCATATTCCTTTTCCCAAGCTTTAGCTATTCATGGGTATTTATTGTTCCAAATGAATTTCAGAAGTGTTTGATCCACTTCTTTGAAAAATTTCATGGGTATCTTTAGAGAGATCATATTAAATGTGTACAATGCTTTGGACAGTATTGCCATTTTAATGATGTTAATCCTGCCAATCCAAGAACATGGTATGGATTTGCATTTCTGCATGTCTTCTATTATTTCCTGTAGCAGAGTTTTAAAGTTTTCTCTGTTTATGTCCTTCACATCTTTAGTCAATCTGACTTCAAAGTATTTGAGTTTGTGTGACATTAATGTGAATGGGGATGTTTTTTAATGTCCATTTCTTCTCTATCATTTTTTTATAAAATGGCCATTGATTTCTTTGTGTTAATATTATAGACTGCTACACTGCTGTATGCAACTATGGTTTTTAAAAGCTTTTGATGGAGTTTTTAGGGTTTTCTAATTATAGTATCATGTCATCTGCGAACAGTGAGAGCTTGACTTCTTCCTTTCCTATCTGAATTCTTTTGATATCTTTTTCTTGCCTAATCACTATAGCAAGTATTTCCAGTACTATCTTGAATAGGAGTGGTGAGAGGAGGCAACCTTGTCTTCTACCAGAATTAAGAGGGAAGGTTTTTTGTTTTTCTCCATTGAGGATAATATTTGCCATTTTCTTGTGGTAGATTGTTACAGACGGCTAATGCCTGCAACAAAATTATTTATGCTTCATGAGTCCTCGTACCTCATGCAAGAGAGCGGGATGGAGGAATATTTGTTAACAGAAAATATTAATGTAGAAATGAGAGACCATACATTTGCATGGGGTCTACGCATGAAATGGAGCTAAGACAATTTTATTAAATTCAGGGGTGCTTTTAAGGTAAACTTTGGAATGCAAGGCCAGAAAGAAAAGAAGGGGGGTTGACTCCTGAAATTGAAACTAGGATTAGCATATTAAGTGGCAGAGAAGCCAGAGTCGAGGGAGGACAAATGGATGCTAGCTGAAACTTTGCATCTGAAAGGTCCAGGCCAGGAGATGGAAAGGAATTTCTGTTTTGGGGGTTCATCTAGTATCGGGTAGATACAAAAGAAGTGAAACTCAGGAAGTAGGAAAAGGCAGATAGCTAATGGGGGAGCGACAAATATTGAGTGAGTAATTATGCAATTATCAGGTAGAGGAAAAGATGTTTTGTGTTTTGGGAAAAACATGAAACTAGTTATGCATTATTGAGCTTGGAGGAGAAAGGGAAACTTCCCTGGCGCCAGAGCCAGAGAGACTGCCCAGCGGGGGTGCATCAGTTTGGCCTTGCAGTTTTTGGTACGGCCTTTCTTTGTCTGCAAGGAGGAATTTACTGATGTCCGGTTTAAAGGGACAGGGTGAAAAGTGTCACAGCCTTTATGAAATTATGTTTCAGACAATCCACACAGAGGTCAGCTTAGGTGACAGCTCAGAGCGGGCCTTTCTGACATGATTTCCTCTCAGGAGTTTTTTCACTCCTGAGGGCCGTGACAGTAGATGGCCTTGATTAGATGAGAAAGGTTCCTCTCATTCCCAGCTTGCTGAGAGTTCTTTTTATCAAGAATATCAAATGCTTTCTCTGCATCTATTGATATGATCGTGTGATTTTTATTTTTTATTGTTGGTGTTATGCAGTAGGTTGATGGATTTATGAATGTTAATCCACTCTTGCATTCCTGGGATGAAACCTACTTAATCATAGTGAATGATCTTCTTGATATGTATTGAATTCTATTTGCCCGAATTTTATTGAAGATCTTTGCCTCTGTATTCATCAGGGATATTGGTCTATAATTTTCTATTTTGACAGTATCTGTCTTGTTTTGGTATCAATGTGATATTCGCTTCATAGAATCTGTTTGGAAATGTTCTCATTTTTTTCAGTTTCATGAAAGAGCCTGTCCATGATTGGTAGTAGTTCCTCTTGAAAGGTTTGAAAAAAAAATCATTATTGAATTCATCTAGGTCTGGACTTTTCTTTTTGGGGAGACATTTGATTACCATTTTAATTTCCTTAATAGTGATGAGGGTATTTATATATGCTACATCCTCCTTGTTCAACGGTGAAAGATTATCAGAGTTCAAAAATTTATCCATTTCTTCCATGTTCTCATGTTTTGTGGCATATAGTTTCTCCAAGTAATCTCTGATTACCCTTTGAATCTCTGCAATATCTGTAGTGATCTCCCCCTTTTCATTTCTAATATGGATTATCAACTTTCTCTCTTTGTGAGTTTTGCCAAAGGTTTATCAATCATGTTTATTTTTTCAGTTTGGAGTTTGCTGATTTCTGTCTTCATATTTTCTTGTTTCTTATTAGTGTTCTGTTCAACTTGATCCATGATTTCTTTGAGTTCTGTGAGCATCTCCCATATTCTTCTCTAAACTCCCTATCTGAGAGACTGACTAGTTGGTTGGCCATTTTCAGGTCATCAGAGTTGTCATCTTCATTCTCTATGCCTGATGCTGGCCTGCAATGTTTCCCCATTGTCACACTTGTATTGTGGGTTTTCTACATGTTGTGGTGGTATTCATTGCTAAATGATGTGCTCAGCCACGCCCCTCTGGCTCCACCCATTCTGGTCTGGTTGACTCACCTCCAAGGGGAGCCTTCTGTGGATGAAGCCACACATAGGATCAAAACTTAGGCCTGAGCGCACAGCAGAGAAGACAGTCCAGAGAGAAATATTGGGCATCAGAGATCCAGCACAGTTCCTAGTGTGATTTTTTCTGCATGTTTCAGCAGTGTTCTTTCATTAGAAAGAACACACATCTGCGAAGCAAAGCTTCGGGCTCGTGCTCTTCTGGAGTCTCTAGGAGAATGATTTTGCTGGGCTCTTCGGCCCACTCCCAAGAGGTTTAGGAGACAGGACAGTAGAAAAACATGCACAGGCAAAACTCAGTTTATCACAGTCAGGAACCACTAGGCAGGTGTAGATTTTCCCAGTCTGACATAAGAAACAGGGGACCTGCCTTTCTTCAAATTACTGCTGATAGCCAGTTTTTACTTTTGGATGCAGTTCCTTGGCGTTCTGACCCAGCCTGAATGAGTCTCTGGGAGAATAATTTTGCTGGGAGTTTTTGGACCCACTCCTAGAGTACAGGAAACAGGACAGTAGAAAAACATGCACAGGCAACACTCACAGTTTCTCAGATCAGGAACCATGGGGCAGGCATAGATTTTCATGCTTATTTTTTCAAAGAACCAACTTCTGCTTTCATTGATCTTTTGGATTGTTTTCGGGTTTCCACTTCATTGATTTCTGCTCTTAGCTTTGTTATTTCCTTTTGTCTCCATATTTTTCATTCCTTTTGTTGGTCATTTTCTAATTCTATAAGCTGTGTCATTAGGCTATTCAGGTATGCCCCTTCTTCCTTCCCATGTGTACTTGCAAAGCTATAAATTTTCCTCTCAGTACTGATTTTGCTGTGTCCTATAAATTCTGATAGTTTGCATATTCATTGTCATTTGTTTCCAGGAAAGTGTTGATTTCCTCTTTGATTTCATCTCAGACCCACTGGTTGTTCAGTAGCAGGTTATTTAGTTTCCAGTTTTTAAAATTTTTCTTCTGTGTGCCTTTGTAGTTCACATCTAATTTCAGAGCTTTATGTTCAGCACAGGTAGCCTGCAAAATTTCTATCCTCTTAATTTTACGTAGATATGTTTTATTTACACTATGTTGTCTATCCTGCAGAATGAGTCATGTGCACTGGAGAAAAATGTGTATCCAGGCTTCTGAGGATGGGGTGTCCTATATATCTATTAGAACTCTTTCTTCCATTTCTTTTCTCAGGTCTAATAGATTTTTGTTGGGTTTCAGTCTGGTTGACCTTATCAAGTGTTGATGGGGCTGAGTTGAGGTCTCCAACAATTATTGTGTTATAACTGATATCCTCTTTCAAATTTGTCAATAATTGTATTAGATATCTTGCTGGTCTCTCATTTGGTGTGTATATATTTAGTATTGCAATTTATTCCTGTTTTACATATCCCTTGATTAGTACGTAGGGTCCATCTTTGTCCCTTACAACTTTTCTGAGTCTAGAGTTTGCGTCATCAGATATTAATATGGCCACCCCAGAATTTTTTGTTTTTTGGTTTTTGGGCCACACCCAGTGACGCTCAGGGGTTACTCCTGGCTATGCGCTCAGAAGTCGCTCCTGGCAGGCCCGGGGGACCATATGGGAACCAGGGGATCGAACCGTGGTCCGTCCTAGGCAAGGCAGCAGGCACCTTACCTCCTGCTCCACCTCCCGGCTCCCAACACCCCAGAATTTTTAATGGTGTTGTTTGCTTGGATGATTTCCCTCCAGCCTTTGTTTTTGAGTCTATGCTTTTTCTGACTTTTCAGGTGTGTTTCTTGTAGGCAGAAGAACGTTGGATTCATCTTTTTGATCCATTTCACACTTTGTGTCTCTTAATTGGTCCATTTAGTCTATTGACATTGAGAGAGATGATGATTGTCATGTGAGTTAGTGTCATATATATTTATAAGATTGGTGTGTCTGTTGATCCACCTTGTCTTAAAGTAGGCCTTTTAGTTTCTCCTTTAAGGCTGGTTTTGTATCTGTAAAGTTTCTGAGCTGTCTTTTTTTTTATTCGTGAAGCTATGTATCCTTCCTTCAAACCTGAATATGAGTCGGGCTGGGAACAGTATTCTAGGTGAAGCGTCCGTTTCATTCTGTCTTGTCACAATATCCCACCATTGTCTTCTGGCCTTAAGAATTTCTTGTGATATATCTGTTGTAAATCTTAAGGATGCTCCTTTGTATATTATTTCCCTTTTGGATCTTGCTGCTTGCAGCATCCTATCCCTATCTGTGTAATTTGTCATTGTGACTAGGATGTATCTTGGTGTGCTTTTCTTTGGGTCTCTTTTAGCTGGTACTCTTCCAGCATGTCTGATTTGGATGCATGCAGTTATTATCTCTGGGAGTTTCTCTGTAATGATGTTCTTGATTGTTGATTCTTCCTGAGGATTCTCCTCCTGGGTTTCTGGGACTCCAATGATTCTTATGTTGTTTCTATTTTCATCTGCTCAATATTTTTGAATATTTTACCATTGTCTGTTCATTTGCTTTGAGATTCTATCCCAATTTTTTCTGTTTTATTATGTTATTATGCCTTTCATCTTCCAGCTGACTAATTCTGTCTTCAGCTGCTGTCACTCTTCAGCAGAGGTTTTCTATAGAGTTTTTCATTAACTCTACGGCATTGTTCAGTCCCATTATTTCAGTTTGGAATTTTCTGATTTTCATATTTGTGGTCTGTTCAGATCGATCTCTGCTCCCTGTAAGTCTATCAACATCCTCCATATCTCCACTCTAAACTCCCTTTCCGAGAGGTCAAGCAGGTGGTTGGCAATTTTGGCTCATCAGAGCTGCCATCCTCATACTCCATGCATGCAGTGTCCTTCATTGTTTCCTCATTGTCATCCTTTTACTGTGATTCTGTGTACTGCAATGGGGTTAGTATTATATATTTTATTTATTTATGTATTATTTATTTTCCCCTGTTTTCTTCTTGGATTGATGCTTGGATCAGGAAGCTCCAGGTGTGGCCTTCAAAAGCTTCTGCAGAAGCCAAGGCCAGGTAGGGGTTATAAAGTTGTTGTGGGCTGATCCACTCCTACCTATAGTCAGAATCCTGACAATTTAACTCCAACCTCAAGTCCCCTAAGCATCTCTTGGCCAAACTCACCTCCAGGATCCCCACCTGAGACATTTTTAAGTGATCCACATATAGGTATAAAATAAGTACACAGATGCTACATCCACTTATAATAAGTTTTAAGTTTATTTTAAAACTTTAAAAAATATACACCCCCTAAGCCCCATATGAGCTTTAAAAGCTAGGATTTAGCACATTATTTCATACAACTTGTTTAAGCGTATTCCATAGTGGAAAATTATACTCTATTAAATATACCTTTGATATTTTAAAAAAAGATCTAATACAATAGTGAGTAAATGAAAATCCAACATTAAAATAAAAATAGAATAATTGAATGATGCATAAAATGAGAAATTAGAATTAATAAGTTTATAACCTTACTAAGCAGATTTTATAGCTCTGGAATAAATTTATTTTTCTGACTTAACTAATTTGAGCATTATCTTAATATATCCCAGGAGGAATCCTTGCAAAATTTTCTAATAAAATAGTACACCTGCACAGATTGTCTTCACTATGCTCAATACTTTATAAGGAAAAAAAGAAAGTCTTAGAGGCTATGGAGCATATGCAATAAAATATATGCAAAATTCCCTATTACATTGTAGCAACTATAAAAAATGCAATTCCACTGTCAATCATATTGCCTACCTTATCAATTTTAGGCAGTTATTGCTCTTCTTAAAATTACTACTATTTTGGGGTCGTATAGCATGGAGGTACAGTGTTTGCCTTGCATGCAGAAGGACAATCGTTAGAATCACGTCATCTAAGGTGGTCCCCCGAGCCTACCAGGGCCGATTCCTGAGCATAGAGCCAGGAGTAACCCCTGAGTTCTGCCAGGTTTGACCCAAAACACAAACAAAAAATATGTCTACTATTTTATTTGAGGGGCACAAAAAAGTGATGCTTTAAAAAGTGGGGGAGATAGCATGAAGGTAGGGCATTTGTCTTGCATGCAGAAGGACAGTGGTGTGATTCCACCCTGGATTTAGGTGTATCTACCTGAGACCCACCCACTTCTGGTTGGGGTCTTGGGAACCGGATATCACGTTAACCTTAACTGCTAGAACCCTCCCATTTCCTGGGAGTGGTCTTGGGAAGGTGAGATAAGGCCTTTGGGCCAGGGGTTTGGGGCTTTTGGTCTTTTACTAGCAAGGAGGTTGGAGGAGAGATGGCTGACAGACAAGTACAATGCAGGGCTAAATAGATATACAGCATAAATGGTTATGAAAAAGGCCACACATGTTGGCCAGGCCAATAAAGATGTTATCTCTCTGGAAGCCTGCCTGTGAGTGAGTTCAATACCAGTCACTTTCCTGGATCCCAGACCCAATGGTTAATGGGGAATGAAGCCACGTGGTTGGGGCCTAAGAACCAAGGTCTCCATCCATCTCCATCTAGCACCATCATTAATTATTTAATTCTCCACAGTGGTTTGAACCTCAGCATCCCATATGGTCCCCTGAGCCTGCCAGGAGCGATTTCTGAGCATGGAGCCAGGAGTAACCCCTGAGTGCTGCCTGGTGTTACCCAAAAATCAACAATAACAATAAAACCCAACAACAACAACAAAGTGATACTTAGGGCTTGTTGTTAACTCTGAATTCAAAGATTAGTTTTTAATAATTTTTGTGACTAATGTGAATTACAAGTCGTTCACAGTAAAATTTAAGGTACATAATGATGAACTCAGGAAACCATAGGTGCTGCTAGGAATAAAACCTGTGTCAACCTTGCGCAAAGCAATAAGTCTCGATTTCACAGTACCCATCCTATATTTTTAACATTCCTGAAAATTTCTGGCATTTTATGATCAATAGAAAATTGATCATAGATTTATAGATCATATTGATCCTACAAAAGCATAGACTCCATCTCAAATTTTAGGCTTATAGAGACTAAGAGGCAATGTTCAATATCTAACCATATAGAAAGCCCAAAGACCCAAAGGTAATCAATCACCCAGTATAATCTCTGCATTCTCTGTAACATTCTTTTCACTTGATAAGTTACAAAAAAAAAATACACATATTTTCAATTAAATCCCCAACTAAATGAGTCATACTTAACTTACTTTGATAGGAGGTTCCACTGGGATTTTTATTCTTATTCTACTTTTCAATAAATCTTTCTCTTTAGCTCTGAGTCTGAGCATCTTAATATTCAACATTTTAATTCTTGAAAATATTGAAGAATCTAGGAACCATGGCCCAATAGAGACATCTGCTATATTAACCCATCTCAATCAAAACTCATCTCACTTTGTCTGGGGACATTAGTTACTAGTTTGATTTTGAAGTTAACATGTGGTACTCATATTGGAGAAAGAAGAATATCGAGTATTTTATGATGTTTCACTTTCAGCTCCTTATCTATAGCATATAGTTAGGTACTAGCCTCAAAACTTTTGCTAACTCACCATATATGTAATAGCTCCACACACCATAATTTCACCCTGGGGGTAGAATAGGTTTAGCAGGGATCACCTAGGAAAATATCCAAACCAGGCTGAGGGTGAAATATTTGTGGTCCAGGAGCTTTCTACTTCATGTAGAAAGAAAGTGAGGCAGGCCAAGACTGCAGTATTTATTGAAAAATTTAGATCATCCCCATGGTTGGGGGGAGCGAAGTCAAACATTCGATTTAAAATCTCTTCCTGCCTAGGTGGGTCTTTGGCATGTAAAGAGGAAGCCAAATTTGCTTGCAGAGATAAGCAAATATAATCCAACAATTCCTCCTTGTCTATTTATGAAAATGCAGGAATATGAGATAAACCAGAATAAATTGAATTCTGATGCTCTCTGTGAGATGTGGGAATCCCCATATAGGAGATATAAAATGGCTATATTTTGCATAGGCACAGTAAAAGATGGGAATGCAGAAGGTAGGGAGGAGTTTGCTTTGCATACAGCTAACTTTTATTCAATTCCCAGCATACCATATGGTCCCCTGAGCCTGCCAGGTTGGGATGCACTCTCCTGAGTGCAGTCAGAAGCAATCCATGAATACCACTGAGTGTGCCCTCCAAAAGGAATCCTAAGCGTTTCTTTTCTTTTCTTCTTTTTCTTTTCTTTTCATATTTCCCTGTTTGGTTACCAGATTTAATAGCTCCACTAAACATAATCCCACCCCAGGAAAAACAGGTCTGGAACAGAGGTCTCTGCAGGAAATAATCCAAACTAGACTCAGGGTGAAACATACGAGGTCCAGAAACATCCCACTACGTTAAGCAAGAGAGCGAGACAGCCATGATCATAGTATTTATTGAGAAATGAAGTCCATGGGCAGGGGGAGCAAAGGAAATGGCCAATATAAATCTCTTCCTACCTAGGGGATCTTTGAAGTTTAAAAAGGAAGCCATCTTTGTTTAGAAAGAAAACTGCTTATAATCCAACACATAAGGTTCACTTCTGTGTCCTATTACACTAAGAAAGAAAATAAATGAAAGTTTTTTTATTCAACACTATCTGCTGTAAAAATACATGCCTTTTCTCATAATTTTTCTGAAAAACATTATAACAATAAACTGTGATCAGTTTTGAAGTCACAAACCAACACAAGATTAGCTGCAAGAGAACTTGAATTACTTGACAACTTTTAGTAGCTTTTTTTTTTTTTTAACACAATTGTTTCTTAGGGAATCCATAGAAGCATACTTAATCATTGTAATAATGATATGAATTCATTCTCCTTAATAAAGATTAGTAATAGCAGTTAAGCTTAAAATCTGGTATTTAATCTGAAATTCAGTTTTAGCAAAAGGAACAGAGTTTGCAATGAATATAAAAATCAAGTATTCCAGGATAACCTTTCCCTTGGCTTTCCAAGTTCAGATCAGTTAGAAGTGATTTTGTGTAATAAGGAAGCTGTATGCTTTTTATGGTGAAAAGATAGATGAGTTGCCCTAGATGTTTTTTAAGAACATATTAGGAAGTATGGAATTGCTTTCTTATTAGTAGTTAAATTTTTTTCATAAAAGTTATCTATAGAAAGTAATAAAACACTTATGACTCCCTGGATCTGGCATTTGTATTAGCTAGAAAAGCACAAAGCTACCCGTGTACACTTAGATTCTTTTTGAAATCATAATATTATATATGATACTTCATTTTGCTTTGCCTAATAGCACCAGGCTACAGAGTGAAATAGCATTTTCTAAAAATTGAAGAAAACGTACCCCTACTTTATACATGTTTCAAAACAAACTCAAAATTTTAGAAATCATGAAGCAAAACTTTATTTTCCTCTGGCCTTTTACAAAATAAAAATATTCCTAGTAAGAATATTAAAATATGAAAATCATAGAGGAGAGATTTAAAGTAGTGACATTTGAGCCACTAGAGCCTGGTTGGTTATTCAGAGTGTGATCTGAGCCAGCAATGCCATCAATACTTGCGCATTTATTAAAAATGCAGAACACATTTTGCCAAGAGTCACACATTTCAATGAAAATTAAGCCCAGTGTCAAGGCAGAGATTAATGAAAGAGGATAGGGAGCAGAAAATACATTTCATGCTGCTGTTCTAAACATTGGTCTTTTGCTAATAGTAATTCCTTCCTTTATAAAGATTTCCCTTGTAGTGAATTCCTACCTTCTCTCTCTTCTCTCCTATTCCAGGTCTAATGATTCTTTTCCGATTGTTCCTTTTTTCTACATAAATCCAGTCAATAAATGTCCCTCAAACTTCAAACATGAGTGCACAGTTTCATATAATTTTTTTCCTGAATGCTTTTTTTTATGGATTTTAGTAGTACCTCTAACTCCAGCAAAGAGTTATCAATGTTGCAATGGCACGTAATTAATGATACTACTTGGTGTTATGATGCTTTCTCTGTAAACTGATGGCAAAAACTGAGTCCTGAGTCATCTTTAGATAAGACTAATTGAGTAGCTAGAGATCTTAGCAGAATATTTGCAGTTACTTACTCTCATATCTCTCTCATTTTAAATTATTTTAACCTCATGCTCTAATGATATTTCTATTTAAGTTTTCTTTGAGTTTTCAGGTCAGATTGCCTTGTGTTCAGGGGCTATTCTTATCTATGTACTGAGAAGAGAACCTGCAAATCCTTAGGAGACCACATGCAGTGCCAGGTATCAAACCATGGTCAGGTGCATGCAAGACATTACCTCTGTCCTATTTCTCTGGCCCAGTTATGACAAGAAATATAATAAGCAAAGCAAATGATATTTTATTTGACCTTAACTTTCTCATTAATAGCTTTCCAGCTTTCTGACCTGCAAAATTTTATTTTTCTCAAAAGTTGCTTTGTATTTATGCACCATGATTACAAACATGTTTGTTGTATGGTTTCGTTATAGAAAAGAACACCTGGCTACACCAGTACAACTTTCCTATGTCCCTATCAATGTTCCTACTTCTCCTCCCCCCCCCCCAAGCCCCTGCCTGTATTCTAGACAGGCATTTTATTTCTTTCACTCATTACCATTGTGTAATTTCACTCATTGCCATTACTTAACTACACTCACCTCTATTTGTGGTAAAAATGGACCAGTAGTTCCAGTTCTTATCTCTATTGTCTCTGGGTAATATTAGAATAAAAACAAAAACAAAAAAACAGAAACTTCCCAAAAGAGGGGAAGGGGAGCAAATGTCAACAAACTTGAACTTAGATTGGATTTGTAATGTAGAAAATTATTAACCACTTCAAGGATTCCACATTTTTAAAATGAAAACTACGATACCAAAGTTACATTCCATTATCCTTAGAGATATCATTTAGTGTTGCAAGCACTTACTTATTAGACAGTTTCTCTCACTTCATGAGTTTTTCAGGAAGATGGGGTCCCTCTTTTCAACAGTATACTCTCTACACCAACAAAGTGGTTGATCAGAGTAGGAACAAAATCAATTTTTAAAAGTTGCTTTTTAGCAATTTAAGTTACTGATATCCTATATTTCTGTTAAGAACATGGTATAATCACTTTATTCTATTCTATTTTATTTTATTTTGGTTTTGGGGCCACACCCGGTGACGCTCAGGGGTTACTCCTGGCTATGTGCTCAGAAGTCGCTCTTGGCTTGGGGGACCATATGGGAAACCAGGGGATCGAACCGTGGTCCGTCCTAGGCAAGTGCAGGCACCTTACCTCCAGCACCACTGCCCAGCCCTGGTATAATCACTTTAGATGTGAAGTACAGAAAATTTCATATTCTAGAATATTCTTTTACATTTTTTCTCCTTTAAGAACACTTCTTGCTTGTATACTTTCTAGAGATATAGTCTAATTAACTCATACATGAATACTTAGTCCTCTTTGTTTAGGTATATTTTAAATGCTGGCCTATCTCAATATTCCCTTCCCTTTGTTTTTATTTGCTTATATTACTGCTTGCTTATTTGACCATGCTTGCTGTTTTGTAAGCTTCTTTGATCTATTATTTGGTGTCTGACAATAATTTTTATAAAATTCTTAGCTTTTATTTATTAAAATATTTTAAAATTTGGATCCAGATAGTGCACAGTGCCTTGCACACAGCTGACCTAGGATGGACCATGGTTTGATCTCCAGGCTTCTCATATGATCCCCCAAGCCAGGAGCAATTTCTGAGCACAGAGTCAGGAGTAGTTCCTGAGCATCACCAGGTGTGGCCCTAAAAACAAACAAAAATTTAAAAATTATCTTTTTATCTGCTAATCTTACCATACCCATATTTTATTTTCTGTAATTGTCCCACAGTTTTTGGAAATTCTATATTCAAGATTCTTTAACTATATCTATAATTATATAAATTCTTAAGTAAAGTCTAAATCAGTGGCTAAAGAAACTGTGGTACATATACACAATGCAGCCGTCAAGAAAAATGATGTCATGACATTTTCCTATATATCTATGAACATGGAAACTATCATTCTGAGTCACATAAGTCAGAGGGAGAGAGATAGACACAGAATAGTCTCGCTCTTCTGTGGGATTTAAGAAAAATAAAATCATTGTAATAATACCCTGTGACAATAAAAATGAAGGCTGGCAGGACCAGCTCATAATATAAAGCTTGCCAGCAAAGAACGGTGGTGCAGTTAGTGAAATAACTATACCAACAACTATCATGATAATGGTAGTGAGTAAGGGAAATAGAATGCCTGTCTTGAATACAGACAGGAGGCAAGGGAGGAGGGAGATGAAAGGCATTGGTGGTGGAAAAGCTTGCATTGGTGAAGGGGGATGTTCTTTTTTATAACTGAAATCCAACTACAAACATGTTTATAATATGGTGCTTAAAATAGATTGTATTTAAAAAAGAATGCTATATATCAGTAAACCACTTTTTAACTTTAGTTTTTCACTTTTGCAGTCACACTCAGAAGTGCTCAGGGATTATTCTTGGTGGCCTCAGGGAATCATGTGGAGCAGAAGATCAAACCCGGTCAGCCACATGTTAGTCAATATGCAATTTATCTACCCATGGTATAATCAAGCTGGTACCTCATTCTTATTTTTCAATCGGAAGAATTTCTGTGCTATACTTTTGAAACTTACTGATTCTAAACATAGCTATGTTCTGTCTACTGATAAAGCTATTAAAGTCATCCTCACCCTTTTTGCACTTCTTTAACTTCTATGATTTCTTTTTTTGTTTGTTTGTTTGTTTTCCTTAGCATCTCTATTACTTTACCTTGTTTGCTCTTGAATATCACCAAGCTTTCCATTAGACTCTTTAGTGGATTAGAGTCATTGTTTTAGTTTTTTTCAGTCTGTTTTCAAAACTTCTGATATATTTAAGTCTTCTGTTGATCATTTCTCTGTCTTTAGACTGTATTTTGCCTTTTTAGTTTGCCTTATAATTTTTGTTTAAAGATGGACATAATTGAAGCAAGCAGACACACAATGGCAGATTTTGTTTATCTGGCTACAAGTACAGCTGTGTTTACTCTTAGCTATAGTTTTCATGTCAAATCTAAAATTTGCTAAAATTTCTGGCTTTGGGGGAGTCACATTTGTCTTTGAATTGCTATTGACATTCCTTCTTAAATAGGATCTAAGCTTTTCAGTTCCTTCTGTTAAACTGTTGTTTACATCAAGACTAGCTGATGTGTTGTGATGGTGTATGTGTGAGTACTATTTTTTTAATTTCTAATATGTTTTGTAATTATTAAAGGTCATATCTTGAATTGTGACCTTCACAGAGTTATCAGATACTCCACTTAGTTAAAAGAAGGGTATAGAACTCTAGAATAAGGCATTTCCCTTTTTCTACATTTTCTTAGTATTGATAAGACCAAAGTTAGGCTGATACTGCTCATGGAGGAAAGGGTATTTTCAAAAACAACTGACCACTCTGAATGTTATTTATTTCTTTTATTTGAAATATTTGATGATCCTGTGGAAAGCTGTGATTTTTCAACATTTCTTATTGTAAAAATCTGAACAGAACATTGCTTATGTCCCTGTAAAGTCATCCTGAATTTTTACTTAAACTGTAATCAAATGTACATTTACATTTTTATGTGTAAAATCATTAAATGGAATTAAATATTAAAAGTTATTATTTTAAAACCAGTCCCCTTCTTTTACTCTTAAACTCCAATTCCTATTCCTAACAAATGCTTTTAACTGTTTTAGAAAATTTTTCTTGTTATTTCCATTATGTTTAAACTGGCTTATAGAAAAATTTCTATTTTCAGTTTATTTGGCTGAAAGATTTTTTTGGCAGTGCTATTATAATATTTTACAATAGTTACAAGGTTTAATTAGCATAATGTATTTTCTATATTATGTCTATAAATAGTTTTCTTTATTAGGATATATATATATATGTATTTAGATTGTCTTTAATTCTTCAATTATTTGCTTGCATATGTACTAAATATTGATCACAATTGAAGCTCTCTGTTAGTATAAAAATTCCTTCTCAATTTAATGAAATAACAAAAAAATATTAATTTGACTTTTTATGTAAGTTCTTGGATAAGTCCACTATTATTATTCTGGAAAAATTTAAATACTTCTGTCTGCTCCTGAGCAGAATTATACAAAAGCAAAAATTTTTTTGCAGGTGCCTAGAGTTTGGGCCATACTCGGTGGTGCTTAGAGCTTACACTCTGTGTTTAAGGATCACTCCTGGCAGTCTTTTAAGAAAACATATGGAATGTAGTGATCAAAACTGGGTCAGCTGCATTTAAGTCAAGAATCTTATCACTTTACTATCTCTGAACTCTCACATTTTTACTCGCATATGTTTCTTGCTTACTATTGTTTATTTTATAATTGCACCTATATTGTCATGTCAAAACAAGTTTTGTTAAATATAGCAAAGTGTCTCTGAGAATTCAACTGACAGTTTTAAATGTTTCATTCAATTCTTTAGTCTCAATCATATTATATCTATTTCCTAATAATTCCTACTTTGTCATAATATATACATGAGCTTCTAACATCTGAAAAAATATTTATATCCCAGAGATAACTGCTCAACAATAGATTAATTGTCTTACATATATAATGTCTGGAACTTAATCAGCAGAATTGAAATAAAAAAAGAAAACACATAAATATAATAAACAAGCTTTTCTTTCTTACTTTCTTACTCTTTCTACTCTTTTAGTCTGTAGAACAATATCAAAATATTGTTATACTAACAAAACCATTAATGTGAGTATAAATCAACACAAACATTGAATTTACATGAAAGCTAATGATTATCAGTATTCCAAGTATCAAAATTTATCTTCAAAATTTGCATCAATTGCCATTCACTCATCGCAATATATATTTCTGAGAAATATTTATGCATTATTGAAGTTTGATAGATCAATAATGATAAATTTCTGTACAGTTTTCCATATGTGAACATAAATGTTTAAGCAATATTGTGACTTTATTTCAAACTGTTATTTTTTGAGTTGAATTTGATCACCTGATGTATTGTATTTGGTAAATTTTGTTTGGGGGCTATTCATTATAATATATATAAAAATCTCTTAGATACTAATGTGCTTTCTAGTTATTTGGAATAACAGCTCTCTATTTCTCGTAAACAGATGCTTCACACTTTTATATTACTTGCAGGCCACTGCAGTTATGTAATCCCTAAAGTTGAGATCTGTGAATGAACTTACCTGCTGGAAACATTTAATTTTCTTATCTTTTTTTTTTTGCTCTATTTTATCACTATCAGATCTTATAAAAATAAATTTAAATCCCAATAACCTATGAAAGTTCTTGAGAGTTCAAAATTATTTTTGGAATAAAACACATTACGTAAAATAATATTCAGTATATAATCTAATGAACATAATATAAACACATTTTTTTCACACTATGTGCACAGAGAACCATCATTGGGAGTTACTTTAAGCATTAATATATCACAGATGTAAGCATAATTTTATATTAAAACTAATATTATGTATTGCTATTTTATATTCTAATATGACATTTATGATTCATAGATTGGAAATATTTATTCAGTACTTCTTGCTCTTTTTCACAATTTTTATACTTCCACTGTAACTAAATTAAATATAAAGAAAATCATTTCAGTGCTAAAATGGCCTCTAAAAAAATCTACAGTCTTAATCCCATTGAGTGGAAATTCTGGTCTGTGACAGGATCTCTTAATAGCTAGAATTGGTATAGAAGGAACTTGATATATGTAAAGTAATATAAGTTTGATTTTATACTCTGATTTTATAAGTTATCGTTGCAGTGCCTCTGTTTCTAAAGGTTGAAAAATACTCTTATATTTGTATTTTAATTTGACTTGTTTCATATGAAATATAATTAAAAACCACCACTCCTATGTTTTGTCATCAATAATATTGAAATATATATATAGAGAGAGATCAAAACAAACATTCTAAAAAATTTTAAAAATCTTAAAATGTAAATAGGATACAAGTCAAATGGAAATGCATGATTAAAGAAAGGCAAAAGAGAAAATAAAACAGGAATAATAGACAGACATAATAGCATAATATAATAATAATATTATATATAATTATATATAATATAGAATATAATATTATTATATAATTATAGTTATAATTATATATATTATATAAGTATTATGTGTATGTATACACATAATATATAGGATAATATATAATATATACACATAATAATAGCAGACAGTCATGCATATGGTTGTCTGGTTTTGATCCCAGAACCTTATATGATCTCCTTAGGAATGATCCTTGAGTACAAATCCAGGAGTACCTGAATACTGCTGAGTGCAGTCCATAAAAAAAAATAAAATGAAAATTTTTCAAAATAAAAAGGAGAGAAGTAGTCCAGTCTGGGCTATCTCTTTTTGAAGCCTCAGAATAGAGGAGAAAGATTCTCCTTTCTCATCCCAATACACCCATGACAGCCTCCAACAGAAAAACAACCTTATCAAACTTCCAAGTAACAAATTTACTTTTAGATCTATAGAACCTGGACCATTTGGCAACAGAAAATATGATGCGAATGTTGCACAGTAATTTACCCATCTCAGTGAACTTAACCGGTAGTGCAGAAGACTCAACTAGCACCAAACCACAACTCAGTTTATCCTTAGAAACATGACTTCAGTAATTCAGTGGAGATACATAACAGTCATTTAAAAGTAACCTTTGTTGATCTAAGATTTGATCATTCCAATTGCCTTTGTGTTGTAAATGAAATATATTTCAAAATGAAGTAAATTTGTTTGTGCCATCATACAGCCAGACTTTGGTTGTGGGTGGGTGACTGAGGACACTGAAGAAAAAGTAAGTAAATATAAGAAGAAAAAGAGTAAAAGCAATAATTCAGCACATTACTTGAGAATCATTTAATCCAAATGATTACTTTTTACATGACAAGTTCAGATGCAACAAATTATCTCAATCTGAAAATATTGAAAGCAAACAAAATTAAATAAGTAATATGTATTATGAATTTTCTGGTTCATTTGTATAATGTTTAATGCTGTGAAAGAAAATTATGCTAGAAAAATTATATATAGTCAAAAATACATACCACTCAAAGAAAAAGTAAATATGTGAAGTAGCATAGTGCATAACACCAAACAAATGACCTCACCTTTTTTTGTTTGTTTGGTTTTTGGGTCACATCTGGCAACACTCAGAGATTACTCTTGGTTCTATGCTCAGAAATCGCTCCTGGCAGGCAGGCTCAGGGGAACATATCGGATGCTGGGATTCAAACCACTGACCTTATGATTGCAAGGCAAACGCCCTACCTCAATGCTATCTCTCTGGCCTGACCTCATATTTTTAAGATGATTTCAGAGTTTACATTCACAGTGAATCAAATTCAAATACACTGTTGGATTTACAATACTGAGAACAATATTATCTTTCCTTTTCTCCTCAATCCCTCTTTTCTTTCCGTCCTTTCCCTTCCTTTCTCTATTCTTCCCTGACCTTTCCCTGAAAATAAAATTTCTATTAACTAAAAGCAAAGTGTATTTCAAACAATCAGTATGTATTTAGACAAACTCTATTAGTGTAGTGCTTAATCACAATGAACTTGATACATTAAAAGATATCCTAGTTGGCAATAAATAAAACTTCACCAGAATTCTAATGACAATATCAACAAGAGACAATGTCATATCACCTTGTAACAGAAGAAAAAGTAAATGGACAATTATAATGGAAATTCTTTTAAAAAATTGTCTTCTAAATATTTCAAACTCAAAAAACATTACCTTTATTTCCATGAATGACTTAAATGTAGTGAATTGAAGCATCAAAATATTTACTATAGGGACCAGAGCAGTGGTGCAAGCAGTGGGGAGTTTGCCTTGCACGCCCTGACCTAGCCGGACCACAGTTTGATTCCCCAGCCCATATGATCCTTCAAGCCAGGAGCAATTTCTGAGCACATAGCCAGGAGTAACCCATGAGCCTCATTGTCTGTGGCCCCAAAACCAAACCAACCAACTAAACAAAAAATGCTTACTGTGGGGGTTGGAGCAATGGCACAACAATAGGGCATTGCCTTGCATGTGGCTAACCCAGGACAGACAGCGGTTGGATCCCTGGCGTCACATAAGGTCCCCCAAGCCAAGAGCGATTTCCTCCAAAAAAATGTTTACTATGGATACAAGCATGTTATTTCTGAAATTAAGAATGACTATTTAGAATATGTTAATTTAATCTTGGTTTTAGTTTTTGGAAGGTATTGAGTTCAGATGGTTTTAATAACTAGCTCTAATTATCTAATTATCTTCTTAGCTATATTATGATGACCATAATCATGTTAAAGCTGTATTTTAGTCTTGTATTTTCAAGATTAATGAAAATAAAATAAATGTAAGACAATAAATGTAAAATACTTTGCCATCAAAACTTTTTACTTGGGGCCCAGGAGATAGCATGGAGGTAAGGCATTCGCCTTTCATGCAAAAGGTCATCGGTTCGAATCCCGGTGCCCCATATGGTCCCCTGTGCCTGCCAGGAGCAATTTCTGAGCATGGAGCCAGGAGTATCCCCTGAGCACCGCTGGGTGTGACCCCCCCCCAAAAAAAACTTTTTACAATTACTACATTGGCAAATATTTTCAGAAGAAATAAAATTATTAAAATATTGTTTAAAAGTTCTGAATACAATAAATCATAAAAGCAATCATTATACAATTGCCTGTCTGTCATGTTTACCTAGTAGAAAAAAAGAAAAGTGTAAACACAGAAACTAAGTGTTACATTGGAAAATAAATTTCAGTGTCTGCTTCTGCACTAGTTACCAATTTAAGTATCACAACTTCAATTTTACCCTGTACTGTATGAAAGAACTGTTCTCAAGCTTTTCTCCATGACAATGAGTCTATGCTAAATTGATGGAGGACATTGGAAGGACATTGCAAGAAAATGATGCTCCCAACCAGGTCTGTAGGCTGGGGCCATCTGGGTGAGCTGGGTGAGGACAAACATTCACGTAGATTGGGGTTGCTTCCAAACAGTGCTAAGACATGAGTCGTCCCTCAAAGATTCTAAACTAAACCTAAAATGAGGTTCACCTAGTAATGATGGGGACCTCCAGGTAGTGTCAATCTTGAATCTAAACTGGATAGCAGCATGCAAGACCTGTACCAGAAACCCTGTCCTATCATACTGGCCTCAGATATATTTTAGGACTTCCCTAACCACTTGTCCAAAACATGGTTCAATGCAGCCTTTTTGCCTCTACCTAGTAATTTTCCCTGTGATTCCCTCATCAGACAGCAAGATTGGCTTCAAGAGCTTCCTAGCTAATTTCCCCAAACCTACTCTGTAAGGAAACTCTTGATTGCTACTTATTAGAGGAAACCTAAAGATATTCACCATCCTAACAGGCCTGCTTGCTGTATCCTCCAACCATACCCTTAAGTAAGTCTTGTTGTCCTACCTCCTTGCCATGATAACATACAGGTGCTATCTCTCCTGCTTCCTGCCTGCTATTAAGGGACTACTTCCTGCTTCCTGTGTTTCCAGCTTAATTTGTACCTGACCAGGGTAAACTGAACTACACAGAACCATACCCAATGAAAGTTTATGAATCAGACTTGGAGAGGAGACTGCATTTTATGTTAATTTTTAAGTACTTCCTCTGAATATTAAGGTACTGTGAAGTTTTCTGTTGTCAGATAGTTATGTTATCATAGTATTACAATATATTCCATTAAATTCATTTCATATATGTATATACATACATATATATATGATTTCCACTCACACAAGGATCTCATACTGATACATTTCTTTTTGTTTGTTTGTTTGTTTGTTTTGTTTGTTTTAGGGTAACACCCGACAGCGCTCAGCGGTTACTCCTGGCTCTATGCTCATAAATCACTCCTGGTGGGCTCGGGGGACCATATGGATGCCAGGATTCAAACCACTGTCCTTCTGTCTCTAGGCAAACGTCCTACCACTGTGCCATCTCTTCAGCCCTCACATACTGATACATTTCTAAACAAGTTTTTCACTATGGCAAATACAAATTAATTATCTAAGTAACAAATTAACATTTACAACTAATTTTGTCCTTATTTTCCTTGAAATTATTTTTACTTTTCTTGATATACAATTTTCTTTTTAGACAAGGAGTAGTGCAAGTTCAGAATCCAGATTAATAAAAATAAATATTATAACATTAAAAATGATGATATAGAATTTTAGCAATTTTGAAAATGTTCATATTTCTTGCAGGATGAAGGATTAAGAGGTACAAAAGAAAATATGTGCTTAATTATGAATGTGCAAACAGAGAAAATTAACAAGAAAAGAATTCATAGAGCTGACAACAGTGAGTGAAAATTTTCTCACTTAATTTGATTTCAGAGTTTTTGATATCGACAAAATGAACTATCACTGGTTTTGCATAGAAGAGAGAAGGAAGAATAAGGGAAAAGGGAGAATAAAGAGAAGGGGAAGAGGATGGGAGAAGAGAAGGGTAGGAAGGGAAGTGTGGAAGAAATTGAATAGAAGGGAAGGATGAAAAGTGTTTAATGGAAAGGAGGGTAACAGAAAGAAAGTGTAGAAGGAAAGGGAAGTGTGGAAGGGAAGTGAAGAAAAATAGTGGGAAGGGAAATCTGTAAGGGAAGGCAAGAAATGGAAGAAAAAGGAAGGAAAAGGAAAAACATGATCGTAAAAGGGATGGAAAAGTTAGAAGTAAAAGGAAGGGAGTATTGAAGGCATGGGAAAGAACTTAGGTGAGTAGAGAAGAAATATGGGAAAACACAAAGGAGTGATTAAAAAATGAATGGAATGAAAATGGCATGAATAATCATAACAAAAGTTCTCAGAGCCTACTGAAACTTTAGTCTGCTATATTGCTTAATGTACATTAAATAAAGGAGCTGTGGATATTAAAGGACACATTTATTCCATCTCAGATTTTATTCACAGACATAAATGAATATAAAAATTGTTGAAAAGAGAGATATTTATATTATGTAATTTTTTTCATTGAGATTGAATAGAAGAAATTGGAAAATTTTTATTATACTATAAATCAAGAACAATTTACAGGTATTCTAAAAGATTAATTGGTGTATGCCAGAAATCTCACAATTGGCAAGAATAATTTGAAATTTATATTAAGATATAGGTAAAATTATATAATTTAAAAGTTAAAAATATTATGTTAAGGGACTGGAGCAATAGCACAGCAATAAGGTGTTTGCCTTCCACACCCTTACCCAGGATGGACCTGGCATCACATATGGTCCCCAACCTGCCAAGAGCAATTTCTGAGTGCAGAACCAGGAGCAAACCCTGAGCACAGCCCAGGCCCCAAACCAAAAAATTAATGCTAAATTTAATATTAATTTTTATGAACATTAATTATAATTTCTTTTATATAATAAAATTATATAATGGAATTTATTTGTAAATTAAAATATTCATAGCATAAAGTAGAAGAAATTAATCATCAGTTATAACAAACTAGAAAATATGAGAAATATATTAATATATTAATTTGCATTAGATGAACAACAAAGTAAAAATTAAAATATTAAAATATTTAAAAAATAATTATATTGGGACTAGAGTGATAGTGCAGCAGTAGGGCATTTGCCTTGCTCACTGCTGACCCAAGATAGACCTGGGTTCGATCTCTGGCATCCCATATTGTCCCCTGAGGAAAGGCCAGATAACTGCAGTGTTCTGCTCTCATTTTTTCCTGGGAAGGGGATCTGGGTACATTTGCCTCATAGCCACTCCTAAGACCTTCTGATTATTACTTTGTTTTGAATGTTTATAGTCACAATAGGCAAAGTTATTTAGATTTTATCTTATATCTTACATTATTTTTATCATTTTCTTGAATAATTAAAGTTAAAAAATGTTGATCGTGTGAATGTTAGGGCATCACCAATTTATAATAGAAAATAAGGTTACTTTGACATCTAAATCTATTAAAAAGGCAAGATTGTTCTAGCAATTTGAAATCATTATTGTACTCTTTTTGTATTTAGCCAAAAGATACCCAAGTCAAAATTAGTTACTTCCAGGTTAGTAACTGATCAAGATGAAAAAAAAAAATCAAAATATTAAACACTGATATATTTCTCTTTTAAGTATATGTATATGTATTTATTTATCTTATTGTATGTTTTGTGCTGCATCATCATTCTAAGGGCCACTCCCACTTATACTCGGGGGTTACCCTGAGTTACCATGTTACCCTGGGTGCTGCTCAGGTTCCATGCTGTTCTAGAAATCAAATATTTTGCTTTAATTAAAAAATTTCAAATACATGTGTCTTAATTTGAGAAAGACTTGTATATTAATCATGAATAAATTATGTAATAACTATCTCAATCATGTGTGTAATAATAACACATTATGTAATTAACAAATTATGTAATAAAGGTCTCAATCTCAATATTTGAGTGATATTTGGATTGATTGTATATTTTTTAAGGTTCATATCTGGGCACTACCAGTAGTGGTACCCAAAACAAAAGAAGGAAGAAAAACAAAGATCACCAGTAGTGACCAGTTGTGCAAAATGAAACCATAAATATGGCAATAAGAATCCTCCAATTTGGGGCCCGGGAGGTAGTAAGGAGGTAAGGCGTTTGTCTTTCATGCAAAAGGTCATCGGTTTGAATCTGGTGCCCCATATGGTCCCCCGTGCCTGCCAGGAGCAATTTCTGAGCATGGAGCCAGGAGTAACACCTGAACACTGCCGGGTGTGACCCCCCCCCAAAAAAAAAGAATCCTCCAATTTATGTATATCTATTTCATTTAGTTGAATAAAATGCTGAAAAATACATTCCAAAAGTTCTTTGAGGTTGCTGACCTCAATAACTCAATATAATTATTTCAAATACTAAAGCTACTTTTCACGAGCTCTCTGATAGATTGCCCTGACAGTTATTTTATCACCCAATAAACCTTTTATGAAAATTAAAACTCCAAATGTACCATACTATCAATTTGCTGATAAAATTTTATATGAGAAACACAGAATTAAAATAATAATAATAATAATATAAGAAGGAAAAGTTCATTTTTATATAGTTATTTAATTTATTTTAAGGCATTTTAGCTAGGCAAACATTGACATTATGTTTACTACTAAAAATCGTTCAAATTTTACTATTGCATTATAATTTTCTTAGACTTTGTCAACACATATACAGCTGATATAACTTTTGTAATGTATTTCATTTCAATTGTGATTTATTTATGATTCTCTTCTGCTAGATATGTTCCTCTAGATCTATAGTCAAGACCAAAGTAAGAAATAATTTTAAAATTTGATAGACAGTCAAAAATTAAAGACCAATACATTTAATATAGTGGTAAGCAGTATATACCTGCAAATGCAAAATTCTGTCTTACTGAATCTGACAATCTGACAGATGAACATAAAATATTATATAGTCCTAAAAACAACTCAAATATTATTTGTTTTCAAGTATTGCTAATCACATGGTGAATTTTCTTCTAAATTAATTTTAAAAAATACTGAATGTTTGCACACTTTTTGGGATTTTATATCATGTTCAATGGTGTTCAATGCTTACTACTAATCAAGAGATTATATGCAATTTTGGATATGGAACCTGGGTCAGCCAAATGCAAGCTTTATTAGTTGTTCTATTTCTCCAACCTCATTAGACCAATATAGTAAGTCTATAGAGTATGTTACTGTATGGTTTGTGAATAAATATTAAGTAAATTATAAGACAGTGTATAACCTAGATAAAACATTTAGTGTAAAATTAATTAAACATTTATAAATTAAAATATAAATTCGATTAGCCTAAAGATTCCTTTCAAAATTTAGCCTAACAGAACTTTCACTAAGTTAGTGAAACTGTCAACTGGTTCAGCCAAGCATTATGTTCAAGAAACATTATGGAGTCTTCCAATACGTTTGAAAATAGAACTAAAATATAATCCAGTTATTTCATTCAAATAGTCATTTGGGAATCAATTTGAAGGGCACAAAATATTACAATGATAAAAAGGCATTTCTAAGTCCACTGTAGCATTAGTCACAATCTACAAAATCTGGAAATATCCCAGGTGTCCAACAATAAATGAGTAGATGAAGAAATTGTGCATGTATACATAATTGATACTATTCAGGTATAACAAAAGATAGAATGTTGTCTTTTGCTATAAGTTGAATGGACATAGAGGTGTGCAACAATGAGAAATGTGCCCAAATGTAAAATACAATTTCTCAATTGTCTCACTCAAACTGTGTGTAGAAATCAAATGGAGAAAACAGTCTCTAACTATAACAAACCCTTAAACTCAGACAACAGAATTTTTGTTGCCAACTGGGTTAGAGGTACTGAATTGCAGTGATGAGGTATAAGATAAAGGATAACGAATATAGGATCAAAAGCAGAACATTCTTGGAAATTTATTAGGGGATATTGAGTTTAGCTTTATATGCACAAATCACAGATATGGGCACAGATATATAAACCATGTTACTCCAATTAAAGAAAAACTTCACCTTTCTTACATTAATATTTAGGAACTATTTTCATAATTTTGTAATTAACACCATAACACAAACTTGATGTTTAAAATATAATGCAATTTATTCAATTCTCTGCCACATCATTTATTAAATTGTTCCTTGTTGATGTAATGAGCTATTCATATTATTTTTATCTTTTGCTGTATGGCTGCACAACTATTTGAAATTTAAGGGTGCATTAGATAAGCCCAGGAAAAAGAGGAGTTCTCCAGAATGCTGCATTTATAGAGCAACAATTCCTAGAGTTTGCTTAGTTGGATTATTCATGCTGAAAACGTACTAATATTGTAAATCAATATATCAGAACAGAATATAAATTATCACAAAAGATTCTATATAGTCAGTCCAAAGATCCTAATTTAAAGTAAAAATTTTTGAAGTTGAGTTTTCAACAGTTTTTAGTACTCATAATTAGAGCTCTTTTTTTAAAAAAATATTTTAATAAGCTTTTTACAATAATCATGGAAATAGCAATCAAAGTCATATCAAATGGAATTTATCTCCCTTTGTTAACTTCATCAGGCTAAATGAAAAAAAGTATTTGCATTTTCTCCTCCAAATATATGAAAGTCATTTGCTTTTCTTGTCAGTAACTCTAATGTTCTTAAGTTTTATTTTTCCTCTAACAAACTGTCTTTTTTTATTGCCCACTGACACATTTATCTTTTCAATGGACTCAGTAGTTTCTGGCTGAAAAGATACAGTATATGATATGTTCCCTCAATTTAATTAAATGCAATACAATATATATCTGAATTGCAATACAGAGAGAGAACAAAAAAGTTGAACTAATTTTTAACTTCTACAGATAATACAAAGAAGTGACTCACATGTAAAAAAAAACTTACCAGGGAGCCGGGAGGTGGCGCAGGAGGTAAGGTGCCTGCTGCCTTGCCTAGGAAGGACCACGGTTCGATCCCCCGGTTCCCATATGGTCCCCCGTGCCTGCCAGGAGCGACTTCTGAGCGCGTAGCCAGGAGTAACCCCTGAGCGTCACTGGGTGTGGCCCAAAAACCAAAAAAAAAAA
>PVKC010001117.1:0-53472 GCA_004027635.1 Crocidura indochinensis
TCCAGCCACTCATGAAAATCACATTCAACCAGCTTTTTCTCTGGCCCCAGCACTATTAGTTAATCGGGTCAGGAAAGGAGATTTTCCACGTCCCCAGTCTTATTCTCTGTTCTGATACTAGGTACCATTAACCTCCTGCAGCCTGGGGTTCCCCTTCAGCCACCAACATGTTATATGCTCCTAGATGTGTTTTGATGCAGATACCCAATAATTCTACTCCTTCTGTGACTGGGACAGCCCTATTTTTCTGCCTAGATCTCCAAATTCCATGCTACTTTAGATCCCAGTGCAAATCTTAGCTTCGGCTGCTCTCATCACTCTTTGTGAGCCTAAGATCCTTTGTCCTGGTGTTTGAAATGATTATCTTCTGTTCATAGAGCTGTAACTCCATTCTTCATCTTTATCATCAAATAGGACCAAGCATTTTATTTTCTTAAAAAGTCACCTCCTTCCAGTACTTTATTTGGCCTTGATTGAGACACATGAATGCTGTTTTATGTTGTGCCTGAAGTATTTGTAATATAACACTAAGGTGTTCATAGACAAACTTGTGAAATAATTAAAATATGGAGCAATGGGCTGAAGTGGTAGCACAGTGCTAGGGCATTTGCCTTGCACACGGCTGACTCAGGACGGACACAGGTTCAATCCCCCAGTATTCCATATGGTCCCCTGAGCCAGAAGCAATTTCTGAGCACAGAGCCAGGATTAACCCCTGAGCACTGTCAGGTGTGGCCCCAAAACAAAACAAAACAAAAAAGAAAAAGAAAATATTTTAGCAAAAAGCAGGCACAGAAAAGCAGTCATTAAATAATAAAGACAATCAGGTGAGCCTGTAACTCAATGGTTAGAGCAACAAATGGGTAGTCAACTGCAGAACTCTTTTGTTGTTCTTATTTTTTGGGGTATGGGGATACTCCTACCTCTGCACTCAGGATTCACTCCTGGTGGCTCTTGGGAGGACCATATGGATGCTGGGTATTAAACTCAGGCTGACTACCATGCAAGAGAAACCTATAATAATATCACTCCAGCCCAGAACTGCAGAATTCTTCAAGGAACCATTCTCTTGTTTCATTTTCATCCCAGCACCTACACTGGTGACACCTGCCAGACGGGTTCTTCAGAATTGATTGTTGACTCTGCCAGACTGACTCTTTGGCCTGCCTGACACTGAGTAGAGTGTCACTTGCCCTTCTTTTAACGACTGCAAGGTTAGTCCCCAGAGTTGTAAGCTGATTAACCTGAATCTTTGCTTAAAAGTTCAGGAAACATTCAACCCTGGACAACACATCTCCTGTGGGTTATTTATGATCCACAGTATGCCATTGGAGTGGCTGAAATGGTTCACACTGTGGCTGGCATATCTGCCATGAAAACATCTGAAATTTTACAGCTCCAAGGACCATGAATTCATATCACATGCAGTGCTCAAATAATTAAATTGTTACCACTTAATATTCAGTGAATGTCAGCACTGTACTTTTGTGCTAGGAAAAGAGAGAGGAGACACTTGGAGACACAGTCACTGCAGTGGGCTTTGTTAGCTATAATTAGTTGGTGATAGAACAGTGTTGATACAGCAGTTCAGCAGTTAACGGAAAGCAGTGCCCTTGGTACAAATGTGAATATATTTATACATCTGGTTCTGTTATGCTTACTTACCAGGTTTCAGCGCCTGTTCTGGGGTGTGACTGCTAAACTCGCAGCATTTCACCAGCTCATAGCTTTTCTTTTAAAAAGGAAAACACTCCCATTTCTAAAGCAACTAGTTAAATCACATATCCTTTAGCTTTTCTTTTGTTATGGTATCTGGACTTCTGGCTTCTTTGTTCTCCTTTACCAGAGGCTCTATCTTCAGTCCTAAATTACAGTACCACTTATCTTTATATTGAAAAACTCACTAGTACTGATTGTATTTGGAGGGATCTGAATGGGATTGATCATTGTATTGTCTGGAAAGCAGGTCTTAAAGCTGCAAGGAAGCAGAGGAATGTGTTTTAAGCTCCGAAGAGACAGAACCATTCCTTAAATCTTTCACAAGTTATAGCTGGCATAAAGAAGAGGAAGTTAATAAGAGAAGCGTGGGCAATCATTGGTTCCAGCCTTTACACAGAGAAGTTAGTAGAGGGAAAGTGATTTGTACAGTAATTGATGACATAGACATAGGTAGCAAGAGAAGCCCAATTCCACAGCCTGGGCCTTTTTAAGTGAGGTTCACATGTTAACTACAGTGACCCTTCTGAAGTAAGCCTCTGTTTGGGACCATTTACAGTCAGTTTTCTGATCTGACTTGATGTCTCTGATATGAACAACACCTTTATTTTTATTTTTGGCTATGCTTGGAATCAAACGTCAGGGCCTCACATGTAATCTATTAGATACCCTTTTATCTTTCTTTTTATTCTTAAAAAAACATAATAGAACAGTGGGTAGGGTGCTTGCTTGTATACTGCTGACATGAGTTTGATCTCTGGCATCCCATATAGTTCCTTGAGTACCAGCATGAGTAATTCCTGAGTGTAGAGCCAGGAGTAAACTGAGAGAATTCCTGTGTATTTCCATAAAGCCAAAACAAACAAAATTTAAAAAATAAATTAAATTAAATTAAATTAAAAAAATCAAACTCTAACATTCACTGAATGGTAAGATGTAGTCTCTTGATATTTTTAAAAAGAGTATTCAGGGAGCCGGGAGGTGGCGCAGGAGATAAGGTGCCTGCTGCCTTGCCTAGGACGGACCACGGTTCGATCCCCCGGTTCCCATATGGTCCCCCGTGCCTGCCAGGAGCGACTTCTGAGCGCATAGCAGGAGTAACCGCTGAGCGTCACTGGGTGTGGCCCAAAAACCAAAAAATAAATAAATAAATAAAAAATAAAAAAAATAAAAAGAGTATTCAGCTGGATAGCATACATGAGAAATAAAGGGTCACTTTATAAGCTCTAAAACAGAGATATTTTTACAGAGATTTTGAGCAGTCTGTCTAGTCATTCATTGCTGACAGTGTTATGAGTGATTTTTATAGCATTTTATGATCTTTATTATTTTTATTCTTTAGGGGCAAGCATGTTTTGGGTGGACAGAGAAGTGAATATGAGGTTTAAAAAATCTAAGTTTTAGTTCTTTTAGAATGGACAAACCATATACAAAAGTTAATTTAGTTTTATTTCATGTGAGTGACCTCCCATGCAGTGAATAAGGGCCCAGGGGTCACTCCTGATGATACATGGCTATGCAGACCAGATAATTCAATACCGTGCCTAGTGTTGCAGAGGTCTATGAGGGCTATACCCTGTAGTGCTTATGATAATGGGGATTGAACTTGGGGCCTGAACTATGCCAGACATTTGTTTCAGTTCTTTGCTTGAGCCCATACAGAACTGATCCAATTCATGATCGTATAAATTATAATATTTAAAATAAAGCTAATGCTCAAGATTGTATTAAAAGGCAATTCTTTTTTTGGGGGGGAGGGAGTTTGGGCCACACCAGGTGATGCTTAGGAGTTACTTCTGGCTTTGTGCTCAGAAATTGCTCCCGGCTAGGGGGACCATATGGGATGCCAGGGATTGAACCAGATCCTTCTTGGATCTGTCTGGATGGTCTGCTTGCCCAATATTAGGAGACAATTCTTTTTCTGTTTGTTTGTTTTTTGATTTTTGTTTTTTTGTTTTGTTTTGTTTTTGTTTTTGGGTCACACCCTGCAGTGCTCAGGGGTTACTTCTGGCTCCATGCTCAGAAATTGCTCCTGGCAGGCACGGGGGACCATATGGGGCACTGGATTCGAACTGATGACCTTTTGCATGAAAGGCAAACGCCTTACCTCCATGCTATCTCCCGGGCCCTAGGAGACAATTCTTATAGTATAGAATAGTCTAGGAGGGAAGACTCTTGCCTGCATATGGCTGACCCTGGTTTGACTCCTGGCAGCACATGTGGTTCCCCCATGCACCACGAAGAGTGATACTTGAGTTCAGAGTCAGGAGTAGCCTATGAGCACTGCTGGTGTAGTGTTCTCTCCAAACTGCCTTCCCCAAATAAAACCTAAAAACAACATGTAATATATGTCAATTAAAAATGAAGCCTCTAATTAATAAGGTAAACTTATAAATATGATATTTAAAAAGTAAAACATAAGAATAAGTAATCTCTTAAATTCCCTTTCTGAATAAAAAATTTCTAATTCAACTAATAAAGACCTAGTATTGATTCTTTGTTTTTATGAGTTTTATCTGTCTTTATCAAATAGTAATCTATAGGATGAATGATATAACCTTTCCAAAATAAATTTAGTTTTCATACATTCTGAATATATGGGTAAAAATCAAATTTGGAGAGGGGGTTGGGGCCACACCCAGTGATACTCAGGGCTTTGCACTCAGAAATTGCTCCTTTTGGGGGGATTATATGGACTGCAGTCCATCCTGGATCAGTGTGAGCAAGGCAAATTCCCTACCACTGTACTATTGCTCAGACCCATAAAATCAAAATTTTAATGTCAGATTGCTTAACCCTAGAGATAGTAAGTGAAATGCAAGAACACAGTAACAGGAGTTTTAAATAACATGGGAAATACATTGAAATTTTGTTAAAATGACATTAAAAACAAAACCTTTACTGTGTCAAGACTAAAGCCGTGAGAATGGTTTACTTATTTGAATATGCAATGAGATATATCAATATTGAAACATGAAACTTTCAGACTGATATCTGAGACTGATATTTGTTAAATTCAGAGTTCCATTAGAAAACAGTAAGATGATGACTCAGGCCTTCTCTAGGTCAAGTCAGGCAGTTTGTTGGCCAGTGTACAGGTTCTAAATTCCAATACATCAAACAACTGGTTTGAAAACTGTTGCATCATGAGAACTTGGGACTCTGAGACACTTAGATTCTTTTCCACAAGAACAAGTTAGGGTCATACCAAAAGTACAGTAGTTTGCATACGGCAAACTCAGGCTTAATTCCCAGCATCCTATATGGTACCCCCAAGTACTGACAAAAATGATTCCTGAATGCTAGGAGAAACTCCTGAGCATGCTTAGATGTGGCCCAAAAATGAAAAAAAGAAGAGAGACTGGGACTAGTCAGTAAGAGATTTCAAGGGATTATCATTCCTCATTTTCAAACATTTGAAGAATTGCGAAATAGAGTAGATGATAAACTACCAGGTATCATACATACCTGGTAATGTTCAGGGCTTAATCCAGGCTCTGTGTTCAAGGATAACTCTTGGTGGGCTCAGAAGACCATATAGGGTTCTGGGGGTCAAACCAATGCTGGCTGCATGCAAAGCAAGTGCCTATCTGGTGTATTATCATCAGCCTTCAGAGGGTGATTTGTTTTGTTTTAGGATCATATCCAGTGATGCTCAGGAGTCGCTCTGAACTCAGGATTAACTCTTGGTGTTGCTCAAGGGGCCATATGGGATGCAGTGATTAAACTGAAGTCAACCTCATGCAATACTAGTGCTCTATCCAACCGTTACTATCTTTCTAGACACAAAGAATGAATTTTTATTCCCTTAAAATTATTTTGAAGTGCAGAGCTGGAAAGATAGGGGAAATCATCACACAGTTGTATAAATGGTGGCCTATGTCCCCAGTATTGTGCTACGTGATACATATATATATATATATCATATATATATGATTTCCAATGATAATGACAACCTTTTGTGATTGCCATTATAAACCACCCCCTTCTGTCCCCACCATGCAATTTCAATAGAAGAAGAGATAGAGGTCAGAGATATTCAAGTATACTGAAATTACCAGGCACAAAAAAAGCTACTAACTAGGTGAAAAACAGCACTAAGCATGAATTGTTTCCTGCATTCCTGACCAGGCAATGTTCTAAATGCTTTGAGCACAATAACTCTTTTTGTCTGCTCAGCAGTTCTATGCGGTAGGTTCTGTTTTTAGATATATTTTACTGATGAGGAAACCGATACCTAGGAGTTATAGTCCCTTGCAGGCTGTTGCATGGTTTGTGAGTGAGTCAGTGTAGCATGTGGCATTCAGAGCCTGTCTGGCTCTAGCTCTTCATGCATGGCTCATTCTGCTCCTGAATCTCTGAACATGTCCTCGATGCTAGACCCAGAGCTGTATTGAAATTCTTACCGAAGCAAGACATATTAGGCTCTCCCACCCACCTTTCCCTTCTCCAATTTCTAGGAGAGAAAATGGCTTTAAGCTTTCAAAAATGAAATAACCCTTCAGAAGCAGATAACTTCACCTCAACAGTTACTCAGGCTTCAGGCCTCTGGCCAAGTCTGTTTGGAGCCTGCCCTGCTTTCTCTGAGGTGCAAATTCTAGGAAAGAAACTTACTACAAGGAGAGCTAAATCCAAATGGGCTCCATTGCTTGTTGTGGGTGGGGTGGGGAACTGTGGAGATTCAGGAACTCCCCTGAAAGGAAATTTATGTCAATGAAGTCAGCAAGGAGTAGAAGGGATTCAAGCTTCATATAAAGCCTTGAACTCCATGCCCCACCCCCCCTCAGGTTTTGTCCAGCTCTGAGATTTTACGATGCTGTGTTTTCTTCTCATCTTCCCATGTCATCTTGTTTTCCCCCGGGTGTACTCAAATGTACGTGAAAATCTCTCTCTGATATTTGAATCTGGCTCTGGGGGTTTGATTGCTTTGGTAAGAGACTCACTTGCTTGGCTACTTGACATGATGCCTTAGGGGAAATGTTAGGTCATTTGAGAAGTCAGCGGTATAAACAGTAAGCACTAAAGTTGTTAACTCAGAGAGGGAAAAGGGAGCTTGAGGATCTCCCCATATTTAATAAGAGCAGGTAGATCCACAAGTAGCAGTCAGGATCTTCCTTAGAAATAATTTCTACAGCCTAAAAAGAGTTTGTCCTTTTTTAAAAGCATTTACCAAATGCCATGTTTGGAAGTGGCAGTTTGCTTGGATTTATCTCACTTTAATGATATCCATTGCAAGTTTGCTACTCTTACAGACATTTTACTTTCAACTCAGAAATATCTTTGGTTGGGAAATTTCTGTTTTGTGATACCCCCCCTCCCTATTGGAGGTCCCCATTGTGAGTTTCAGACAGGCTGCATTGCCTTGTCTTTGTCTTGTCACCTTAATTATCTGTGGGTAAATGAAGGCATCAGTGGTTCAGGGATATAAATTCTGCTCTTGCCTCTTGATAGCTTTCTTTGAATTGATCCTCCGCATTCTCCCAGATGTCTGCAACTTGTTACTACTCTTAGATAACATCAGATTGGTGGCATTGCTGTGTCAGCTTTTTCTTTACACGTGATCCTATGTACTGTGTATTCATTTGTTTTATTTCAGCTCAAAGCTGAGAAGATGTGCCTTCTTTTTGTTTTTGTTTTGGGGCCACATCCAAGGGTGTCATGGTCTATCTACTTTTGGTAACATCATGGGACCATGAAATGCCAGGAATTGAACCTGGGACTCTAGCATATGCAAAGTATGTGTTCAAAAGAATGTGTTCATTTTGTTTCTCAGTATTAAAAAAAAGTATTCTTAATTTTCTCTTTTTCCATTATTTTTCCTGATTCTGTTTTTAGTTCTGCTAAACAGCAATTTTTGTCAGGAGGATGTAGGAGAGTGGAAATGGAAGTGGGACAGAGGAAAAATTTGGTATTCTAATAGTTTACGAAATATATAGAGGCAAGATGGGAAACAAATTATGTACCGTGTGATGATTTATTTGTTTCTCTAAATAGAGTAAATTTATAGAATCTTAGGCTATTCTCATTAATAAATTTAAAGTGATAGGGATTATGTCATTATTTCTGTTAAATTTACATTTACCTAAGGAGGATTTTAGTTCAGTAGTTGTCCCTGTAACTTATTTGAGTTATGAAAAGAAAGGGGTATATATTGACATTATTAGAATATTATGCATGTTTATATGTATATGTGTAAGATATAAATATGCATGGTATGCTATGTATGTACATTATGTATGTTATATGTCTTATTGTTGCTCATATCTTGCAAGGTTCAGTGGTTTCTTGTTTTGTAAATTTTAAATAAATGTTTGTTAAGTATAAATGTTCACATTCCATTCTAGTGAGCTTCTTGTCTTTAGGTTTAGGAGTAGAACATTACCTATAACTGAAGCAAGATATAGTCATTTTTCCTATGGGAAGCTTCATGTAAAAGAAGCATTGAATAGAATGTGAACAATAGTCGATACTGAATCTAATTTTCATCAGACACAAAATGTGTGTGTGTGTGTGTATGTGTATAAACATTGGATATATAAGAAGGTCTCCAGGTTACTCCTGTACTATTAATGAATTGGTGGCTTTTGCATTGTACTAGCATTTTAAATTTGTAATGTTGACGAAAATAATTCCTTTCATTTTTTTGGTAGAAATTAAACTTTTTCGGTTTTTAGCTGGACTCAATGCATTGACCACTTAGAGAATTTTTCCCTGTCTTTCTTTTCTTCCTCCTCTTTTCTTCCAACTTCCCATTTGTTTTACATTTCTTCTCTGTTAAAGGTAAAATGAAATAAATCACTATTAGAGGAAAGAGAGACTATGCAAGTTGCATACTGATGTCTTTATTTCCTTCCCTCTAATTGCCATTGTAAAGCAGATTTTTTTTTCTTTTTTAAAAAATAATGTAAAAAAAGATTAAACAAAGCCTGTAAAAGCAGCATGTTTAGGGATCCATGGGTGAGCTTTTAGTGTGTTCTGGGCTGCATGTTTACTAACAAGGGTGGGACTATGATATGAAATATTGTCCCTTATTTAATGTTTCACACTCTTAATCTCTGCATTGACTATTTGCTTCTCCTGTGACCTTCTCTTTGCATTTCTAACTGCTTCTTTTCACCCATAATCCGAAATCAGTACATTTCTACAGAGAAATTAAAGGAAGCTGTCAGTGTAGAGTTAATATAGTTAAAGCATTCTGCTACAAACCCTTTAAATAATTAAAACTGTATGCTTGAAGAGTCAGATTTGCATTTCTTTACCAAGTTTATTTAGCACACTTTGTTACACTCAATTAAATGAGAATGTTCTGTTTCATTTTCTTTGCTTCGGGTGGATCATTTTGCCTTTTGATTCTTATGCCCTTCTGTAATTTCACAGTGCTTAGGTCTCTAAAACTATACATATATTAATGCACATGTAGATCTATACATACCCATTAAAATGCTTACTGTTTGCACTGAATGGAATCTTTGCCTAGGGCATTCTAACATTCCTAGTAACCCAAGGAATAACTGGTATTGCAGATAATTCATTACAGTAAAGAAGGAGCTTGACAAAGTTCTTTTAGCATCCAATGTTTGTTTGTTTTGCTTTCTTAAGCCCTGGAATTTTTGACTTTCCCTTCCTTCACCACAAATTGACTTGAATCTCTGCTAAATAGAGAAGATACAGCTATTGAATGATTATGGAAAGGAAATTAGACATAAGTGCTATCTTTTTCTCTCTCCATTTCCACTGGCAAAGCATATGCAGACTATTCTTCTTAAATTAGTTCATTGCTTAAGTTATGCATGTTTAAGAAGGAATAAATTAGTTATCCATTTCCTAATGAGTAGTGGGATCAATTGGAGCATGATGAGAGAAAAAATAGCATAATTTTGTTTCCCCAGTTGGGGCTCAATATCCCTAAACTTCACCATTAATCACTCTATCTGCTTCCTGGGTTATTTCCGGCTGTACCTATAAGCTTTTTCTTTCATTTTAATTTTCCTCCCAGGTAAGTAAGACTTTTTGGATTTGCCCAGTGGGGTTGGGGTTGGGGGATGCAGTCTCCTTCCCATCTAAAGTGTCTTGTTACAATGGTCGCTTCTGCCTTTGCATAAGTTTCTATGTATTTACAGATAACAGTCGATATGTGTATGCGATGACAAATATGGGGGTTCTAATATGCTTAACTGTTATGGGATCTGTTATGTCTACTTTAGGGTCGACCCCATCCCATATGACACTCCAAAACCAGCGGGCCACACGCGGTTTGTCTGCATCTCAGACACACACTCCAGAACAGATGGTATCCAGATGCCTTATGGGGACATCCTTCTCCACACAGGCGATTTCACCGAGCTGGGACTGCCCTCAGAGGTTAAGAAGTTTAATGACTGGTTAGGTAAGGAATGATTGCGTTCTGGTGCCCCCAATTAACCTTTCCTGTCCGAGTGTCACTCACTGCGTCCTAATTGAATTAGAGCGCTTGGAAGCCAGCTCAGCCATTTCTCGTATGATATGCGGTGGTGTCTAGCTTTAATCCAATTCTGTTAATTAAAGATGAATTTTTAGATATTTAATTTTACTGTGCATCCTTTCAGTGACTGGCCTCAGCAGCACTGGGGCAGAGGGATGGAAGGGAAGCTTTGAAACCGATCTCATCTCACTTATTCTGCTTTAATGAGGTCATTCATTGGCTCACATGAGACTTAGAATCATATTTTTTTAATTCATTGGCTCTGCAGTCTTTCCCAATATGATGAACAAAGATCTACAACTGACCTACCAGTAGGAGAACATTGCTAAAAAGTGAAGATGGATGATAACATTTTGTGAAGGAAAGGGTTTTGCATAGTGCTGCTTGGGTCTAACTCTCCTCAGTGACCATGGGTTTGGGGGAAGTCTGCTGCCTCTGAAAAAAATAAGACTTCCTGCTGTAGGAGCTCCCTTGGACCATGAAACTTCCCTGTCCATGACAAAAAGGAAAAAGGGACCTTTTATGGCTACTTAAATGAACCCAGGATTGAGTCTAGATTATGACAAAAGGGTGACTCCTGGCTCATTTATTTTAAGGCATTCATCATGGAGTTAATTTAGGGCTGGAGTAGATACCAGATATTTTTCCTCTTTATTTTATTTTATTTATTAATTTATTTTTTGCTTTTTGGGGCCTCACCCTGTGATGCTCAGGGATTACTCCTGGCTCTGTGTGCAGAAATCACTCCTAGCTCTCTGGGGACTGTATGGAAAGCAAGGGGATCGAATCAAGGTCTGTCCTAGGCTAGTGCGTGCAAGGTAAACGCCCTACTGCTGTGCTATTGCTCTGATCCCGATACCAGATATTTTTTAAAATTTCCTTTAGGTAAAGGAAAGATGTAAATATTTAAATATTTTTACAGTCCCTCTGCTTTTCGGGGGAGGCCTTCCAGCTACTCTTGGTTATACTCAACCAACTAGGACAGAAAATTCAGTGTGAGGGCCCAAAGATGTAATACTATTTAGGCCCTGCTGTATCGAGACCACGAGGACCACTCTGATCAGGAACTCTGATTGAGAATCCTTAACTCCTGCTTAAGATCAGGAGTCCCTATTCTAGGGGATGAACCTGGGTTAAGCGTAAGTCTCTTATGATCCCTACTGCCTATACTATATCTCCATTTTTATGAGTTTGGAATCTTTTTTTTTTTTTTTTGGTTTTTGGGTCACACCCGGCAGTGCTCAGGGGTTACTCCTGGCTCCATGCTCAGAAATTGCTCCTGGCAGGCACGGGGGACCATATGGGGCACCGGGATTCGAACCGATGACCTTTTGCATGAAAGGCAAACGCCTTACCTCCATGCTATCTCCCGGGCCCCGAGTTTGGAATCTTTTTAAGACACTGTAGAATTGTATATTGAAGAGCAGGAAAAAAATGTCATATTTTGATCAGTCAACAAGTCCTTGAGAGATGAATATAGAAATTTGGAAATTTGTTTTTCATCGTATTGAAGCAGAGTTTGTGGATTTTTAAAGTATTTGATTAAATGACAAATATATTCCTTAAAGGAAGCATGATATTCATTAAATACTAATATATTGAAAAAAAAAAAGGGAGAGAGCCTGGAGTAAGACAGGGTTAAGGCACTTGGTCTGTATTCTGATGACCCTGGTTCAATCCCTGGTATTGTTTATAGTTCCTGGAGCACTAGTAGGTATGGTCCACATTGAGCCAGAAATAGCTGTGGTGCATTTCCAAGTGTGGCTCCCCTCACCCAAATTAAAAAAAAAATTAAAATAAGCAAGATGCTTTAGTAATAGACTGGGTTTTGTTTTTGTTTTTGCATCTTTATTTACATTGTATAAATTTCACATCAGATAGCATACCTGCTCTGCTTTTGGAAGATTTCATTTAATAGCAATGGTAAGCTTTTAGGCAATTTTCCATAACTTTAATTTTTAAATAGCAATGTAACATTTTCATTGTTCTGTTCTATGTTTTAATAAGGCAAATCTCAAAAAATAATTGCTTATATGTATTGATATATATTTTCCCTTAGAACTAGCAAAAAAACTTGTAATTTTATTTGTACATGACGTTTTTCATTTATTGACTTATTTCTTAAGGTAAAAATACTGTGTATGGATTAAATTACTGTGATAAAATATGAATTACATCATGATTCTTGCTGTATGTTGGCATTTTGCTTTTTCATGGGAATTATAGCACTACACTTTCTTAGCAGTAAATACCACTTTTACCATTATCTTTGCTGCATCAGACATTGGATTTTTTCCGATTACCTGTTGTTTTAGTAGGTATTCAGGCTTTATATTAAAGACAGCAAGAAATAGCAAACATCCAACTTGCTCTTATATTTGCAGAAGACTCAGATGTGAAGAAATTCTGTGACTTTTCAGGGTTTGTTTTTTTTTTTTTGCCCAACTCTTCATTTTTGCCTTTGCAAAGTTGCTTTTCAGGATTACTAATGTTTTATTTGATTAACTTTCAAGTATGAATTTTCATGCAAACTTAAGTTGAATTATGATTTAAACGTTTTATCTTAGTATGGTTATAATAGTGTTAACATTTATGATTTTGATATGCCAAGTTACTGAATATTTCTCACTACCAAATTGCTACCAAAGACCCT
This sequence comes from Crocidura indochinensis, assembly GCA_004027635.1. NCBI lineage: Eukaryota > Metazoa > Chordata > Mammalia > Eulipotyphla > Soricidae > Crocidura > Crocidura indochinensis. Next base: position 12,831 of record PVKC010001117.1, read on the forward strand.
CCACAACAGTTCTAATAAAATATTGACAGTTTTACATCATTCTTGACAACTGTATCTCAACACAGATAATATTCGCTTGCACTGATGATGTTGATTTGTAAAGCAAGGAAGTATTATGTATGGTGGGAAAAATTTTAAGGAAATACAAGGCACAACCAATCCTGGTTATAATCTTGTTGTGCCACTAACCTTGGACACCTAAGTTAACCTTTTTTCCACTTTGTTTGCTTCTGAATATCTAAGGATTAATACTACCTGTCTTTCTGAATCGTTGTGTAAATTAATCAATAAATGATTGCTGCTCGTAGGTTTTGTGGGTCATTAATAACTGAATGAGGAATGTGGTGAGTGAACCATCAAGAGATATTAAAAGGACAAAAAAGAAGATGTCAGAGAAATTGCTTAGTAGATTAGAAGTAAACTCTGGAAGATTTTATAAGGGAATGTGCTCTATAAATGGAAATGTGCCGTAACTAAGGAAATAAAATGATAAGGAAAATAAAATGCTCTGGTTCAGTTGCACGGTCAGTTTCTTCTTTTTCCACTTCCCCTGTGATCTTGTGAGATTGGAGAATGAGATCTCAGCAGGGTGCACAGAATATGAGACTGGAGGAAGCCCAGGGGTCAGAATAGAAACATTGGGGCCCCTATAGGCAAAATTCAGGATAGCTTTGTTACCAGGGCAACCTCCTGGTGCTCACAGGGGAGATCAGTGTATGGCTGAACTGGACCATTTGGCTCAACCAGGAATATCACTTGAAAAAAGGATTCTCAACAGGTACCAGTGGGCATAGCAGGTGGGGGTCAGGTGCTAACTCAGTTTAAAACTTTTGGCTATAATAGGGCATTTACCTCTCACAGGTCCTCACAAATTTGTAAATACGCAAGAGTCTAGTGACCCTCTAATTGATTTCCATCTTCTTACTCTAGAATCTCTGTGAATGGAATTCATCTCACTATTCCTCAACTCCTTTCTTCATTCTCTTTTTACTACTGGCCAGATACTCTGCTAGCTATAATATCTACTGCAGAGTACTAAAGTTATTTTCAATTTTTAGATGAAGAATTTGAAATTCAATTGTGCTAATTTACCCAAGATTATTTAGCAGAGAAGAAAGGTAGAAGTTATGGTTTAAGTGTTAGTACGCATGATTTGCTAGCTGGGAGGCCAGCACTGTGTAATTCTGCTGTGTGACTCCACCCAAGAACAACTGGGATTGCCCTAGTGGCCCTTAATATCACCACCGTTTTTTGTTTTGTGTTTTTTTTTGGGGGGGTCACATCCGGCAGTGCTCAGGGGTTACTCCTAGCTCCATGCTCAGAAATTGCTCCTGGCCAGCACGGGGGACCATATGGGGCACCGGGATTCGAACCGATGACCTTTTGCATGAAAGGCAAACGCCTTACCTCCATGCTATCTCCTGGGCCCCAATATCACCACCAAGTGAGAACAGCTTAATGACAAAATTTAGAAAGGTTTAGTAATCCATCTCACTTCTTTTGGCTGTTAAGTATGGGATTATCTGATCCTTCAATGTAAGCCCTTTCCTGTCTCATACTGTGTAACACTTCACATGAGTTTATGGCATTGAGGAAGCCACAGAGTTTAGATATGAATTAAAACTGCATATCTGGTTGCTTTATGTGCTGACTGAATAACTGTTGAACCATGTAATGTATATGAAAGATGTGTTTAAACCTTGATTAATCTGGTCTCTCACCCTGACCCATCAGCAGAAGGTCCTTATAATCCATCATAAATTTTCAGTTGGTTCAAAGATGGTGGTTTCTGGCTCTTCTCTCAGTATATCATATGTATCACCTGGCATGTACCAAGCAAAGTTTTAATGTAAAGTGATTTATGAGCTAAAATAGCATTGTACATGGATAGAAATAGAACTCAGGTGTAGAGGATAGAAAGCTGTTACAATATTTAATGATCACAATATTTTGAGAAGAACCACCTTAGAATTCTGAATCTCCCAATAAATTCTTGCAACTCCAGAGCATTGATATACTCATTCATGGAAAGGGGATAATAATAATAATAATGATGATGATGATGATGATGATGATGATGATGATACCACCTCACTTGTAGAAATGATATAACTGCAACATTAATCATCATAACAATGTCTCATTATTAAAATAATATATTGCTTCAAAAGTTGTCTTTTAAGTTTTTTGTTTGTTTGTTTTTTGGGTCACACCTGGCAGCACTCAGGGGTTATTCCTGGCTTTATGCTCAGAAATCGCTCCTGGTAAGCTCAGATGACCATATAGGATAGGATGCCGGGATTTGAATCACTGACCTTCTGCATGCAAAGCAAATGCCTTACCTCCATGCTATCTCTCTAGCCCCCAAAGTTGTTATTCTTTTTTTTTTTTGGTTTTTGGGCCACACCCGGTGACACTCAGGGGTTACTCCTGGCTATGCGCTCAGAAGTCGCTCCTGGCAGGCACGGGGGACCATAGGGGGAACGGGGGGATCGAACCGCAGTCCATCCGTCCTAGGCTAGCACAGGCAAGGCAGGCACCTTACCTCCAGCGCCACCGCCCGGCCCCAAAAAGTTGTTATTCTTAATATGACCCCAGTTTTAGAAACATCTTTCAATGAATACCATAGAGGGAGACTGAGTCAGTTTCATAGAATTTCAGATACATCTGCTTTTTCTGTCTCAGTGGTTTTTTTCTCTGACTCTTTGCCGTGGTTTAGGAGACTTGACTAAATGTTTCTGTTACTCAGAGAGTGCCACAGAAAATCTGTTTAGTTCCTTTCCCCAGTATGGTTACTCAGAAATCAGGCTTGCCCGTCTCTCCTTCTAGTTTCTTCCTTTGGTCTATTTCAAGGGAGTAGACAGGAGACATATAACTATGTAGTGCTGAAGATTGTAAAAAAGAGTCAGAGATAAAGCTTTCTCTAAAAAATACTTTGTAATTGGATAGATAAATCCTAGAATCCCAGGAATATTAATGCTCAGATATGCTGCCAGAGGAATAGACTTTGGTGAACTGAACTGGGATTGTAACCATTCAATTAATATAATATTATCTTTTTAATCTGAGTAAAATGCATCCCAGTTGCAGACTTGGCATAAAAATTAAGTTTCAAGTTTAGAATCCTTGTTAGTTACAATGTTTACTGTCTTGTAAGTCGTTAAAAGTTTATTGTTTTGGCATAAATTCTGAATAGTCATGCTCATAACAGCATGATATTCTCAAAGCCCAGTCTTAGGCACACCAAGGACAATTCAGCAGAACTGGGTAGGATGACAAAGCCCTCTGAGTCCTACTAACTTAATTTATAAAATCAAGGGAGTATAAGGGACTGTCAGAAGTTGATTACTAAATGCAAAGATTGCTTTCCTCTTCCCTTTTGAATCTTCAGTGCCCTTATAAAGCAGCTCCTGGCCATTCAAAGACAGAGAGCATACACAGATAGACTTAGGAGGATGAGATAGTCCTCATATTCTCTGATACGAGGATTCAGTTTGTCAAGCGTTTAGTGAGATGAAGGTCCATGTGTGGTCTTTCATTTTCCTCCAAGTTCTTTTCACCTAATTCTTTTCTTATATATTTTACTGTTAACTCGAGGACATCCCTACTATTGCCTCATCTTCTGTATATTTCTGGTAATCTTCAAAGATTTTGCATCTAGAGCAATTGACATGCATAGACAGCCAGTAATCAATCTTTTTTTTGTTTGTTTTTGGATTCTTTTTTGGGACACACCTGTTTGATGCTCAGGGGTTACTCTTAGCTAAGTGCTCAGAAATCGCCCCTAGCTTGGGGGGACCATATGGGACGCCGGGGGATCGAACCATGGTCCTTCCTTGGCTAGTGCTTGCAAGGCAGACACCTTACCTCTAGAGCCTCCTCACTGGCCCCCCAATAGTCAATCTTAACATTTCATTGCGCCATATAGTTCTAAATTCCATTTAAAACCTCACCAGTTTTCTTTACATATCCCAAATATAAATGCTCTTTCATATTTATTTCCCTAAGCCAAAATCCTGTTTCCATTTCCTGGAACAATCATTTCGTCCAAGAGAATTCATTCCTTTTTCTCTTTGTATAGAGGGGGTTGGTTATGGGGCTGGGGCATGAAATGGGGGAGGTCCAGGGTATCAAACCTAGGGTGCATGCATTCATTTGAGATATGTGCTCTACAGCTGAGTCCCAGCTCTATTTATCTTTTATGACTGATTTTTTTCAGAGTGAGTTGCTTCCTTTATCTTGTTGATCAGATATCTGTGCAGTCCTTCAAATGTGGTTATGTGATGGTTCATAACTACTAGACAATAGTGTCTAACCAGCACACTTACTCTACCTATTTATGAATACCAAGCCTGAAATATAGTCACTGGGTATAAATGGGAAACCACTGAGGGAGAGAATTAATATAAAGGTACTGTCTTGATATTCTGCCGCATTTTTGGTCCAGACTATAAGACCATGTAACTATAATCATATTTGTAAACATAGTGCTTAGATAAAGATATGACAAAAAATAAATAAAAAACATTGTAATAAAAGAAAAATATAGAACATCTTGAAGTTCTTTTCCTTTTACTTGCCTTTCTTTTACTTCTTAAAGTATTAATAATATTTAGTTGATTATTGCTAGAAAGCTTGTATCACTACAATACTAAAAAATAATTTGTTGTTTTGTTTCCTGTGTCATCATAATTAGAAAGAGAGAATTGTTGGGTGGCCTTGTATTTGCCAAAAACTAAGATTGAACAATCTAGGCAGGCCAAGTCCCTTTTAACATAGCACCAAAGGCCATGAGCATTTAATTATAGATTTTCTTTCTTCTTTATTGTCATTCAATAGTTTGAGCTTCAGATTCTCTAGTCCATGAAGGAAGAATGAAAAAGCTCCAAGAAAAATCTCAAGAAAAGGGTTTATTTGTATTTGTAGAAGCATTGTGTTAGGCATGGTTATAACAGTGTGACTGTAACAAACATTCCAGATTATAGACATTCAAATCAATTTTGAACCTTTCAGAATAATCATATTTAGGTACATGGTTCCAACAGCAATGTGATCTTGCTCATGGCCCCCACTTTTGGAGCTGGACTTTAGGAAAATCTTTCACAGCCATGCTATTTGTTTCATTTTAAGGATGCATTCCTGATGACTTAGAAAATAGGAATAACTGGCTGGAGTGATAGCCCAGTGGGTAGGGTGTTTACCTGGTACACAACCAACCTGGATTTGATCCTTGGCATCTCATAAATTCCCTAAGCCTACCAGGAGTAATTTCTATAATATTTTGTCTTAATAAGCAGAAGTTGCTCTATGACACATCTCTAGGATTTCACGTTACTTTAATACTATCTCTTCTGGTGTGTTAAACATCCTTCTTGCTATCTTTTTTTTGAAATATCCCTAATTATATTCATAGAATATCTTCTCAGAAGTAGCATTGTTTTTTCAAATGATAAGTACTTGAAAAAATTTTGAGTATGTATTGTCAAATTTTCTTCTGTAAGATTCTCATTTCTCCCTAGATTGTGAGTAATATTTGACAGTTTGGCACATAATTTTGGATACCTTCCTGGGCAGCAAAGTATTCCTGTAAGCAGTTTTTTTTTAAGTGAAGACAAACTCTAGTTGTAAAAACTTTGCATAATCAGTATGAAAAATTATAAATTATGATACAGAAAAAAATGAAGCCAAGCAATATAGTCTCCAATTCTCAGATTAGCACTTTGAAGAGCTGCCATGTAGCTTCTTACGTGGTGTATATGTGCTCTTATGTGCATTACTATAAAAAGAAAATGTCATTAATAATTCTGTTTTCTTTATCCATCTATAAAATTATGAATTCATAGTGTTTTAAACTACAAGGAAATTATGAATTTAAGAGCATAATATACATATAGTTAATAGGCAAATGACTGGATAGTAAAGGCAGCTCTTTTTTCAAGAACATGTGATTCCTTTTTCCTGCTCCATAAGAGAATTTCTCTTCTTGGGACAACAGAACTTCTGTTGTTCAGGAAAGTAGCCTTAATGTCTCATACAAAGAGATCCAATAGACCCTGGTCTCCTCTATCAATAAAGACAAGGAAAGGTAGGAATTATGAGTCTGGTTGTCAGGAGCCTAGTACTGTCTCCTTAGCAAATAACTCAGGCGTAACTCATACAGACACACATACAGATATCACTTTGTCTAATTCACCTCTGAACCACATTTCTGAGAGGGAAGCAGTCCATTCCCTTTCTTCAGTCTCTAATCATCTACATGTGGAATTCATCTGGCCTACTTTTCCTCCAAGGTCATTGCTCCTTCTGGACACCATCCCTGCTCACTGACCCTGCCTTGCAAAACACAAGAATACCAAACTTGAGAACATTTAGGTGGGTTTCTTAAATCTCTAATCTCATGTTTTTCAGGTATGGTTTTAGCATAAAACTTTTATGATATTTAAAGAAATAATACAAATCATTAAGAATTGGGTTTAGAAAGGACATGTTGAGATGTACCTTTTAGGAATGAAAACAGCCAGATAACAAAGTACCTTAGTGGAAGGTACTTTATAGTAATGTGCCTGACAGTTCCCAAAGGAAAAATAGCAGGGGCCCGGAGAGATAGCACAGTGGTGTTTGCCTTGCAAGTAGCCGATCCAGGACCAAAGGTGGTTGGTTTGAATCCCGGTGTCCCAGATGGTCCCCCATGCCTGCCAGGAGCTATTTCTGAGCAGACAGCCAGGAGTAACCCCTCAGCACCACCGGGTGTGGCCCAAAAACAAACAAACAAACAAAAACCCCCAAAAATCAGAAAGGACTTAGTCAGGGAAGTCTTCCTTGATTATTTATAATGGTATTTGTACTGAATAGTCGTTTTATATAAAGAGAGTACCATCCAAGGCTTTAAGAGCAAGCAAGATATTCTTCCTGTAACAGAATTTCCTTGATGTGCTGCTGCTCCACAGAACATAGAACTTTGAGTCTTAATGTTTAGCCCTTAGTACCAAGAAAGTTTCTTCATGTGAACTTACAAAATATTTGGCATGCTGTACATTTAGCTATTTAGTCAAAGTTTGGCTTTTCCAATCAATATCCTAGAGTTGCCATATAATGACTTAACTTTCTACTTCAAACAATTTACTTACTTTTGTTTTTCCCTCAGCATGTGATTCTAAGATTTTAACAGTTGTCTCTGAACTACCTATACAATCTCTCATTTAAAAAGACTTTGCTTACTTAATCAGAGGAGAGCATGCACTCAATCCATATAGTCATTGATTCTTCCTTTTTTCTTCTCCTTTATCCCATTGAAGAAATGTTTTTTATTCTAAAGTGAATTCAGGACCTAATTTTTATATACTATCTTTATTATAAAAAATAATGACTTTAAGGTATTGTTCTGTCTTAATGAATTAAGAAAGGTATTTGGAATTAAAAAATAAAACATAACTAATCCAAACACCTGGATAGTTGTATATACTCAAATAAATAAGAGAGAATTTTTTTTCCCACAAGACATTATCATCAGTAACCTGAGGATATTGATGTCTTAGTTATATGTGGTCATTGTGAACCTAGTCCTCTTTGTGATGGCTAGTCATTTTCTTAAATTACATTAATTATAATACCTTGAATTTATGTGGCATATTTTCACCAGGGACTAAACTACCTTTGAGCATATTAGATAATTAATGCTTATAATGTCCAATGAAGTAGAAGTTGGAAGACCCTATTATCCTTCCTTGCCGATGGATAGATGAAGATCTGGAAAAGGTAGGACAGAGTAGGGTCAAAATGTAAGCCAGAAAGAGAGCTCCAATTAGATCTAAAGTCACTGGACATTGTTCCCACTATTATGACCTTCAATTCTAAAAATTTTCACTTCTCTTTTTCTGAATCATCTTAAAGAGATATAACCATGCTCCAGACATAGCCCTGTGACCTTATCAATTGAATAGGAAAAGTCAGATAAACATTTTCTGGAAGAGAATTTTCCTTGTATGAAAATTATACAATATTGGGCCCGGAGAGATAGCACAGTGGCATTTACCTTGCAAGCAGCTGATCCAGGACCAAAGGTGGTTGGTTCGAATCCTGGTGTCCCATATGGTCTCCCGTGCCTGCCAGGAGCTATTTCTGAGCAGACAGCCAGGCGTAACCCCTGAGCACCGCCGGGTGTGGCCCAAAAACAAAAAACAAAAAAAAAAGAAAACAATACAATATTTAAAAAAAAACTCTACAAAGAGTTTGGAAACAGAACAAGTTCCCAGAATATCCAAACCAGTTAGTGTGAGAGAGAATAGAGCTCGCAAAGTCCATGACTTTAAATTTTGGAGTAGGATCATTGCATTCCAAAGCATGAAGTTTTTCACCTTCAAAACTCTATTTGAGGGGCCCGGGAGATAGCATGGAGGTAAGGCGTTTGCCTTTCATGCAAAAGGTCATCGGTTCGAATCCCGGTGCCCCATATGGTCCCCTGTGCCTGCCAGGAGCAATTTCTGAGCATGGAGCCAGGAGTATCCCCTGAGCACTGCCGGGTGTGACCCAAAAACCAAAAACAAACAAACAAAACAAACAAACAAAAAAAAAAACCTCTATTTGATATATTTGAAGATGCTCTGAAGGTTTTCTAAGGGCTATGTTCTCTCAGTGTGGTGTGTATTGGGGTGGGGCTGAGAATCCAGAAGGGGGCATGTTGGAAAGAGGGAATCAAGTTGTAGAAGGAGATCCCTCAGTTAGTATCCTGTTGTGCAGGCCAGTTGTTCTCACCCTGTTTTTGTAAAATGGGTAGCAGAATTGAGAGTTGAAGTAGTTTTACTGAGTTGCATAAGTTGTTAGTGGTAGGTATATGGTTAGCATTTGCCTGTGCCTCAATGTGATGGTATTCTCTGCCTAAGTTAATAGTTCATCATAAAACATAGGAAAGTAGTTTCGTTCATTCAGGTTTTGTGGAATGAACCACTCACTTTATATTAAGGAGTCACTTCAGATATTAACAACTAGAGTAAGGTTACTAGAAATATCTAGACTAGGTATTTCACTATAGATATTTCACTATACATGCATGGTTTTAGAGTGTAGTTGCCTCAGAACCAGCCTCTGTAAAATTGAATTTGTCTTTTATATATTACTATAATAATATTCCAATATTTCCATTTCTTATTCACATAGTAATTAACCAGACCCCCAAATGTTTATTGAGCTAGACTGAACTTGTCAATTTTACTTTTTGAGCATATTCTGAACATTTGCCCTTAAAAAAACCACCAAATGCAGATTTCTAGTCATCTTTCCTGAGAGTAGCTCATCAGAAAAGGTAGCCCTTATTAAATATTTATGATCACCTGACCCTTTACAAGAACAAACTTCTATTTACTCTTCATAACACTCAGATTGGTGGATGTTATTATCTTTTTTTTAAGTTGCAGAAATAAAGATACTGAACCCCTTTTCTGTAGACAATCCCTGATATTGACTTTCTGGAATGTATTTTAGGAATCAAGAGAATAAAGTCTATGTGACATTCTAAGTATTAGAGTCTTTTCATGAACTGGTTCCCTCTATAGATTTTCACTCCCAGCTGCAACTCTTTCCACTTTTCTTTACCTCTTTGGCCTTACTGCTGAGCACACTATCTTGTTTCCTTTTCTTCTGGTCACATCATCAATCTTTCTGGTCCAATGTTTCTTTAGCCTTTAATTTTTGTACATAAACATTTAGTTGTAGATAGGGGGTAATTGATGAAATGTCACCTTATTGATATCTTTTTTTATTTGTGTTTTGGAACACACCCAGAGATGCTCCTAGCTCTGCACTCAGGAATTACTCCTGAAACATAATACTTGGGTAGGTGGGCAATATAGATGCTGAAGATTAAACCCAGGTGGGCTGCATCCAAGGCAATCACCCTACCTGCTCTCCTATAACTCCAGTCCTTTATTAACATCTTGATTTCATTTTCTTATGTTTTCTTATTATCAGTTTTTATTCATTGAAGACAAACTCCGTAAAGGTGTGTGTATTCAGCTTGTAAGATATCCTCTCCAGATACTACAGAACTTGACTCCAAATGAACTGTTCATAACAGGGACAGAAAAACTTAATGAATGATGAATGAAAGCAAGATCCACAACAGGATTAGGTTCCTCCTGCTTTTATTTAATGGTGAAAAAAATTGTATTTAGGATTATCCAGCTGGATTGTTTAGTTGACCCCTGTTTTGTTGGCAACATCAACGATATCATAGTCAAGAGTCAGTAGAGCGCATGCATTTTTCTCTTCATTAAGTCTAATCAGGGTGTTGGTCTTGGCCATATCAATATCATAGGGTTTCTTCATAGCCCCTTAATTTGATGTTTGTTGGCCTTAATTTCCACAGTGAACACAAGTGTGCTGTTATCTTCTGTCTTCTTCATGGCTGAGTTAGTTGTCAGAAGGAATTTAATGGTCAAGCTAGTTTCTCCTTCAGTCACTGTCCCAAGGATATTTGGGATGCCTTCTCAGCCATGAAAATTTGGTTTTCCAAAGATGTTTTGTCCTTTTTATGGCTGTGGACAGCCTTCATCACTGCTTTCTTGGCTATCAAATCTTTGGTGTTGTCTTAGCTTCTAGGGCTTTCTTTCTGGTCTTGCCATCTTCATAAAAAAGTTTATCTTGCTTCTAATTGATGAGTTTAGTTGTAGAGTCTTAACACACTCTCTGCTTTGTATGTAGTAAGTGTTCAGTGCATCTTTACTGAGTAGGTGGATATATGTTCGTTGTTCTTACTCCCTGTCTCCTAATCATGACCTTTCTTCTATGAACTTCTCATTTTTCTTTTTCTTCATTCTATCTCTCTCCTCTACCATATCCTTCTCTAGTAACCTTACTTTTCTTATCAATGTCTGCTCATTTTTCTTTTATGTTGTTTCCCTTCATCACTTTTGTCTCTTATGGCACATGTTAGTAGAATTATTCAATACTTGTCATTTTTCTTTTGCCTTATTTCACTTCGGATAATTCCTTCTGACTTCTATGTTGCTGTGAATGGCAGCATGTCATCTTTTTTAAAAAGTGTCTATTTTATCCAGTCATCTTTTGACAGGTGTTTCCACAGTGCCGTTATTGTAAATCAGACTGCAAATGTTGAGACGATTATAACATTTTCTGTCATTGTTTTCATATTCATCAGATAGATAACCAAAAGCAGGATAGAACGGGTCACATGGAAGCTCCAATGATGGCTTTTGAGTATGATACTCCTTTAGTCCTCAGCTTTCTCTATATTCCAACTGAAACATTCCAAGGCTTCCTGTTTCAAAACTGGCCTTTCCTCGTAGGCCTTCCCCTCTCTAGGCTTCCAGTACACACACACACACACACACACACACACACACACACACACACACACACAATTCAGACCATTAGCACACATTGCTTTTAGGATGATCCTTTTTTGATCACACATTTTCTGAGCACACATTCCCAGCGGAATCTCTAGCAAATACTGGCTCTCTTCCATAAATGTTTGATTTTTTTTCACTTTCTGGTTGTGCCTCCCTGGGAAAAATACAATGCTTTTCTGACCTTAGCCATCTGTTCTTTACAATAAAGAGAGAGAATGTTATAAGAGTGTTGAGGATGAATTTTTGGAAACACCCTTAAAAGATGTCAAGTACCATGTAAATGTCATTCTGATACCAAAATGGCTTTTGGTTTGATTTTGAACTTGCAGATAGTGCATAGATCACTTCCACTTCACTCTTCCACCTCCTCCAGTCTGCTGCCAGAGTGTTTCTTAGCATCTTATTTCCAGCTTTCCCTTGGGTTTTGAATGTCATTTTCCTAACCTTTCAAGCTTTATGGAGAGTCGGTTCTGCTTCCAGTCTATCGCTTGTCTCACTGATTATGGACGGTCTCCCCACCTCCTTTTGACTGATAAATTTTCATTATTGGCTTTGCGTGAAAGTCTTCAGGATTTCACTCTGTCTGACCCCTGTGGTCACTTAGTGATTACATGCGCCAACTGAGGTAATTTATTCACTTTGTTTTGGTGTGAACATGTCCCATGGGTCTTGTAACTGCTGTAATCACTTGACCCTAGTGACTGTTAAATGCTTTAAATGCAGTTATTTTAAATTTATAATTGTTTTCATTAAAAATCCCTTATAGTAACTTAACTGACCTTGCTGTCAATGTGGTATTATGTTCAGAGGGAAGAAAGGAAAATATTATGAAGCAAATAATATACTGCTCATCAGAATTACATGGCAAATCATTAGCTCACCCTATATACATGCACAGTTAGGAGTGTTTCAAGGAGGCTGAGAAAGAAGTGGACATAATTATAGCATACTCAGCACAGCCTTTCCCACACAGGCTTTTGCCTAGGGAGTAGAAAGTACAGTGATTCCAAAGAGTACCACAAACCTATAGAAAGCACTTCTGCACAAGTGGAAAGCCCATTTGATTAATGACTTTTTAAAAATGATTTTTATTGATGTAACATTACATTTGAATTTAATGTATGTTTCAGCTATGCATTATTATAAATCAGTTTTATATTAATTATTTTAGTTAACAGTTTAAAACTTATTTCTAATCTAATGTTTGATTAAAATAATTTTATTAAAATAATTTCCATATGCCTTTGCCCAGATTTTATAACAGCTTGCAATGGCTACCGTTGGTGTTATTATTCTATCTATCTAGCCATGCTTATAGACCATTTTTCCTCTTTTTCCCAAGCATTATAAATAAACTACAGACAATCATGCCTCTCTTTCTGGTGAATGTCCTAAAATCATAGATATTTATTTACATGAAATCATTACTTTTCAAAATCAAATATAGATCAATACAGTTTTGTTATGTAATCAGTACACTCTTTTCAGATACTGCCATTTATCTCATGACTTTGATAGCATTAGTTGTCTTTTTCTATTCTGATAAACAATCCATGACTACTCTTTGTAGTCAACTCTTAGTTTTTAAAATCTATTTATTTTGGGGTTTGGGTCAAATTAGAGAATCACTGGGGGTATTCCTGCAACTGTGTTCAAGGTTCTCTCTCAGTATTGCTCAGGGGATTAGAAGCAAGAGCTCCAGTCTGTTTTGCTATCTCCTCCTGACCTGGGAATTGATTTTTAAAAATAAAATCACATTACATAAAAATTTGTTTCACACTTCCTTACCCTTAAGAAGTGAGGGGCTAAAATGAAAATGTGATCCCATAATGCTAGTATTACTATTAGACTGTTGACCAAGATATGCTGAGGGATGAAATTGAGAGAGTCTTGATAACCTAGCAGATGGTACTGAAGACCAATTAGTCTCTGTGTTTCTCTGTGTTCTCTGTATTTTTGGCCCAAATAACAGTTCTTATGGAAACTGAAAAGCATTTTGCATTGAAGAGTTCCTACAAAAACATTCCTATGTATCAATTCATTCCTATGTTTCATTCATTCCTATGTTTCAACCCTTCAATACAGAACTTTGCAGAATGCTTTTCAGTTTCCATTCATAAATGTCTAATATGGGGGGGGGTGGATTCAGTTTGAAATTAGTACTTAGAACCCACACTTGATTTTTGTTGTTCTATGTTATCACTTGGGAAAGGAAATCAGAATTTTGCATTTGCATTTAATTAAAAGAAGTCATTTTAATTAGAACTATTATTTGTTCATAGTTGCTTTTCTTTTTGTTTTTTTTTTGTTTGTTTTTTTTTGTTTTTGTTTTTGGGCCATACCCGGTGACGCTCAGGGGTTACTCCTGGCTATGCACTCAGAAGTCGCTCCTGGCAGGCACGGGGGACCATATAGGGAACCTAGGGATCGAACGATGGTCCGTCCTAGGTTAGCGCAGGCAAGGCAGGCACCTTACCTCCAGCGCCACAACCCGGCCCCCGATAGTTGCTTTTCTAAAAAGTGTACAGAGGAGTCTCTGGGCCCTGTGGATACCTGCCATTATGGATATCCGCCAGGTGAATGGTACACATCTTCCACTCTCTCTCTGCTATGTTTCTGCAGTCACTAACTATACAGCCATGTCTTGTGATCTTTAATTTATCTTGTTGATTTGGTATCTAGATCATTTTTTTCAGTTTGCTCCTTGCCCTCATTTTTATTATATAGCTTTCATATGTTATGCTAGCATGTACAAGTATTTGCTACCTTGACCTTTTGATATGATATAAACCATTTGAAATAGTATTTAGGGCATTTGATTTTAGTGTGTAGTAGGTCATAAAATACATGTAATTATAATTAAAGTTTTATTCAGAATGTAAGTATTAAAATCTAAAAATGCATTTTGTATACTTAGTAAAATATTTTGAAATTACAAACCCAAATATAAGAAACCTAGTAATAAAAATCCTAATTACTTTTATTGCCCACATAGACTAAAATGCAAAACAAATGTAATGACATCTTATGAATATCTAGTATTCACAGAAAATATTAGGAGATTGACACATCTTGTGTTTTTGCTTTTATTCTGGTACTACAGTAATCTTTTTTTGGACAACTTATTGAGCATTCTTTTCTGAGCAAACAGCTCAGAGGACCAATCTCATTGAAATTTGGCCAATTTGTCTGAATGGTTCAATGTTTAGGCTCAGAGATTGGTACTGTTCTTGTCCAGTAGTGCTGGGGACAACCAGATTTATTTTGCTGATAGTTAGAAGCTTCCATGGCTTACTATGTAGATCTTAGATAGGGGTTGGAGGACCATAAAAATGGGTTTGAATTTGAATATTGGGGGTTGAATATTGGTCCTTCAATATGAAAAACATATGCTTTTAAACCCAGCCTGTATTTTGGACTCCCCTAAACTATTTTAATGACTAATTTTGTAATATAGTTTCAATTTGAGTGTCATGATGGCTCCCTTTTTATTTAGTTCTTAAGATGGCTATAATTATTTGAAGTATTTTTACTTTAATATAAATTTTAGTAGCTTTTATTTCCCTTTTATTGGAATTTTGATTGGGATTGCATTAAATATGTATATTGATATTGGTAAGAAGGTCATTTTGACTATATTAATCTTTCTTGTCAATGAACACTAAATATCTTTTCATATCTTTTAAAACATTCTTTATTGTTTAAGAACTTCTTGTAGTTTTTGTTGCATAGATATTGTCTCTTTAATATTTGTTCATAGAAGTTTTCTGTTTATGAGATTAAAAAATAATTTCTTTTTCTCTCATCATTATATTCATAAATATACTTTTGTGCATTGATTTTATAGACGGTCACTTTATTGTGCTAATTTGTTGTTGAAAATAATTGTTCATAGAGTTGTTAGGGTTTTCTATATACTGTCATATAATTTTAGTAATGATAACTTTAGTTCTTTTCTAATCTGGAGACCTTCTATTTCTTCTTGTTGTCTAATTATGCTGATGAAGATCTTGAATAGTAAATTAAAAAGAATTGGTATTAGTGGATAGCTTTGTCTTATAAAAAAGTGATTTGTACTTTTTATAATACTGTCAGTGTTTTCTAGCCTTTTTCACATCTGGAATTTGTTTTAAAATCCCATTTAGTACAATCCAAAATGAATAATTAAGCAGCTAACTATAACATGCATTATTGATTTACCAGATTTAGAGGTTATTGCAGCAAGTTTTGTGTGTATTATGAAACTGAAATAAAGTTCTTTTCCCCAGTGTTTCTTAAATTTCGTTCAAATTTCATGAGCAGAATAGAACTAACACATTTCTTTTCTTTCTAATTTCAGGGTAAAGTTGTCAGTTAAATTGTGCAAGCTCCCTTAGCCCTGCCACTTAGATGGAGCTTGCACATATTTTTCTCCTTTGAAAATAAAGTTGCAGGGTAGACTCTTTTTATTATCAGAAAAATAAGCATGGCTATGAAGGCAGGCATTTCTTATAAATTATATAATCTTTGAGCTTTGATTTCTCTGTAAAATATGGAGAACATGGCTCAGTCATTGTTTACTACTCAGTGATTTTTGCATTGCACAGTTATTTGAAACTCAGTGCCTACTGATAACAAAACTCCACCTTCATTTTCTTTTATTGCAAGACTTTGAAATTGATTATCAGGTAAAAGCATATATAAATGCTTATCTTGTGTGTGGCCAACCTGGGTTTAGTCCTGACATCTCAAATGGTTCCTTGAGCACTGCTAGTAGTGATTCCCGAGTGCAGAACCAGGAATAAGCCCTTAGCACCGATGGGTGTGGCCCCCCAAAGTCAAAGGTGTTGGGGGGACAGGGCATGAGGAAGCAAAGCAAAGTAACAAGAAGAAAAGAAAAGAAAAAAATAAAAGAGGGGGGAGAGGGGGGGACTGGGCCGTGGCGCTGGAGGTAGCCTTGCCTGCGCTAACCTAGGAGGGACCGCGGTTCTATCCCCCGGTTTCCCATATGGTCCCCCAAGCCAGGAGCGACTTCTGAGTGCATAACCAGGAGTAACCCCTGAGCGTCACTGGGTGTGGCCCCAAAACCAAAAAAAAATAAAAATAAAATAAAAAATAAAAGAGGGGAGGGAGGGGAAGGTATGGTCCCAGAGGTAGTGCTGGTGGGGATAGTGCTCCCAGAGACAAAACTTTGCTACTTGGTTATCATTTATGTTTTTTTATTTAATTTAGAAAACCAAACTCATATTACTGTATTAGTCTTCATTTTATGGATTATTTCTTAATATTAAGTCTGGGTTCATGAAACAGTGTAAACATAAATCCTAAAACTGACTTCCGGGTTCCGGGTTAGCAAATGTGTACATTGAGCTCAGTGAAAATGAAGAAATTGATCCTTCTTTTTATGAAAATAGATAGGAACCAAGACTGCATGCATATCTTTTGTGGCACAGCTATAGCTGTTGCCTGTCACTTTTGTTCTTTGTAAAGGATCAGAAGGGAGAAAGAAACCAAGAGATATTGACTACTGTATGTACTCTGGCAAGCCTATACAGCTCCTGCTTCCAAGCAAGCCACTGGTTCAGGGACCAGGGACGGAACATTCAGAACATCAAACAAATCTGCAAAACCAGGAAACCATAACATAGACAAATACCCAACCAGATAGTTTCCGTTTTCTCATTCGAAGTTTGCAGTCATGCGCATATTGTCCAGGTTTCTGGGACTAATGCAAAGGCCTGTTTTTTGAATGGGGAAGTTGACAGTAACAAGAACTGCACTGTCTGTCTCTCTTAGGTCAATTACCTTGGCAGTGATCATCTCTAAAATCTCTCCTCTGCATAATGCTTCCTTTGATTTCTTTATTGATGAAGTGGTATCCCCCAACCACCCTTGATAAAATGGTGCTACTAGCTCTTAAGTTGATGTGGTGCATAGAAAGTATAATAATAAAACTGATCTGTAAATCTTTAAGTGTAGATTTAAAAAACCCCAAGAAAGCTTTTTATTTTTATTAAAAATTTGTTGTGGGGGTCTTTCACCTGGTGGTGCTCAAGAAACTATTTCTGGCTCTGTGCCCTGGGGATATTTGTAATGCTAAGGATTTAAATTGGGGTTCATGGAATGTAAGATAAATACTTTATATCCTGTATTATCCCTCCAGTCCCACAACAGATCTTTATTTCTTGAGAATGGGGTGCACACCTGTCGATTCTCAAGGCTCACTTCTGGCACTGTGCTCAGGGATCACTCCTAATACTGCCTGGGGTATCAGGGATTAAACTAAGGTTAAACATGTATAGAACAAGCAGCTTATCTCCTGAACTATATCTGTCGTCCCATGAGAAGCCTATTAATGTTCAAATGGAGTCATTTTAACTTACAGAGTGATGTTAAATAATGAAGGTAAAAAGTCGAGCTGGCAAAAACTAGTTTAGGGGATGAATGAAGGCTGCTGTGGAACATGCACCTGGGAGCAGAGGTCCCTGGGAGAACTGTGACTGCACTGTGGGCTGTTGTCAGTACTTGTCTCAGAGTTTCTAGAATCTAGACTATCAAGAAAGATCTAAAATAGAAGCCAAAGTTTCTAGGGGTGACTCTCTTGCTTGTAATTTGTCATTGCTCTTTTCAATAGTACTCAGATCTAATTTATTTTTATTCTGCATGCCTGACAAGTGTTTTTAAAAGCCATAATACAGCTTAGAAATAGGGGACATCAATTTGTCCACAGATATAGTAGTGCATCTTAAAACCTTTTTGGTTCTTGTTTTGGGGAGCATTTTGGCACCTCATGGCTTACTCTTGGCTCTGTGCTTAAGGACCACTCCTGGTAGGGTATGAAGAATCATATGTGGGTGGTACTGCATATTAAATCTGGATCAGTTGTGTGCATGGCAAGTACCTTAACTACTGTGCTATTGCTCTGGCCTTTAATATTTTTAATAAATAAGTTGAAATGCATTACAGTATGATTCCAGTGTATAATGTAGCAGAGAGGGAACTTATATTTTTGGAGTATCTTCCAGTACACAGGAACTGCTCCTGACTCTGTCCTCAGGAGTGATCTATAGAGGTACTCAGGGGACCATATTGCAGAATCAGGTATTAAATTGGGTCTTCCTGTACTATCTCTTCCATCTAGAGCTTGCCTGGTAGAATTTAGCAGTTATTTTTGGCTCTGTGCTCAAGAATCACTCCTTGTAGACCTGGGGACCATATAAGATGCCGAGGATTGAACCCATATTGAATATGTACAAGACAAACCCTCTGCCTGCTGTCCTATGGCTCTAGTCTAACCATTACTCTGGTACTTTATGGAAAGGTGATTAGAAATTTTTTATGGGTTCTTAGTAAGGTAAGAGCGGGAATTTTTTTTCTCATCATTGAGGAAGAAGGATCAGAAAATTGTATAGGATCTTTCCATCTTACCTTCTTTCCCAGAATTGTTGGAATGAAATTCTAAGATTGTCTTTGCTTCTAGCACATTCCCCTCCTACATACCCTAATTTTTTAAGTAAGAGGAAACACACAAATGAGCAAGAACACAGCTCAGCAAGATAAATCCTTCATAAACTATTACTTCTTATGAACTTATACTTGAGAATTTCTGAAATGTGACTGTTTGGCTACACACTGCTGTTAATATTCTGTGTATCTATTTTTTAAAAAAAAATTAGAGAGACTACCTAATATTGCTGGATTTAGAAATCACATTTACCATATGTGTATATTTCAATCTCTTCTTTGTCAAAATATGTGCATGGTATTGGAAAAATATGCTCAGTGCCCACACTATTTGTGCAAATCCTGGTGTGAAATATTGATGTACACTGACTAACAATAGCTATAAAAATGAAATCTTACATAGGCTGTGCCCTGCCTTTCCAGTCAGAAGAAACAATGCTTTTGGGGTCAATGATAAGCTATATCACTAGAGGGGTGTGTGTGTGTGTGTGTGTGTGTGTGTGTGTGTGTGTGTGTGTGTGTTTGTGTGTGTGTGTGTGTGATGTGATGTGTGTGCTGGTGGGAGACTGGGTGAGTATCACAAAAATAGTGGGGGATAGAGAAAATTTTAGTATGATGCATAATGTTGAAAGAAATTTCATCCCATCATAAAGATTAGCAGGCTGTGTAATTCAATTTAAAATTGGTCTGCGTGTCCTGACTATTACAAAGCCTTTTTCCTTTTTATTTTTTATGGCTATTTCATTATTTTAATTCACACACCACTAGTGAGTGGAAACACACTACATACCACACAACATACAACTACACAATAGTCATTTTTTTGTGTGTGTGGTTCCACAAAAATTGTTGGTGACTGCAGGATTATTTTAAAACGAGTTAAGAAAACACTTGCTCGCTTGAATGCATTCCTGTTTACTTCCTTACTTCTATTTTCTTAAACATAAAATGAATTTCTTCTGGGTAAGCAACCATTGAGAGTGAAATTCTTTTTATAGTGTTTGCTGGACACAGGGCTTGGTTCTCAGAATTCCAGTGTTAGCACTTATTTGCAGTATCATGGCCATTACATTGCTATTGAGAACCAAGATGCAGTAGCGTATGCTAATGCGAGACTGACAGACCCACATCTGATGGCAGTTACACATACTGGGGGGGTTAATAAATGTCCTTCGAATTGCTGTCTTTATTTTCTTTATTACAAGAAAAATGGCCAGATTCCGAAGCCATGCCTCCTGCTTCTTGCATCAGTCTTGGTGACTTTCTAATTAACTCTTTGGGTTCCAATGCTTCATGGGTTCTGCTAGTTTAATATTCAAAAAGAATAAATGCTGTGTTTTTTTTTTCAAATTAGTACGGAAAGATGAAATTAAATTTGGCAAATATTTATTCAAGTGCTCTTGATGGCAGGAAATTGGGGAATTATATAAATAATAATAACAAGATTTAGATGCATTAAAGAGGTCTGGGAAATGAATGCACTTCTTTTTCCATTTCTACCCCTTTTCTAGTAATGAAGAATCTTCATTTTTGTGCATGCTCTTGAATAGTTTTAGTGCTGAACTATTTTTTCAGGATAATTTTTTTTGCTTCCTAACTTGGTGGGAAAGACCCTGTTATGGATCAGCAATGTCTGCCTTCTTGTAGGATGGAAGATGGTTCCTTATCTATTAGATGTTTTATGGTTTCTGGTTACATACCATTCTTCTTTGGGCAAATTCATGCTCTCTGACTATGATAGACAGACAGCTATCACAGCTAAAATATTTGCTTGCTTTATTTTATTTTTAATTAATTTGGGCATTAGGCACATCAATAGCATTCTACAGACCATGAAAGTTTGGAGATACTAAATTCAAAGCATATGATCCAGCCCTTTGAACCATCTTTCCAGCCCCTACCTTATGTTTATTCCAGACTTCGAAGTACTTTATTAGGTGGCTGAAAAGAAACCTTTTGATAAAATTACTTTATTATAAACCTCCACCAAATCTTGAGCAGCTCAGTTTTTAAAAAATAAATTAAAAAATGGAATCACCATGAGATACACAGTTATAAAGTTATTCATAATCATTGAGTTTCAGTCATAACAATGTACCAACACCCATCTAATCAGCTTAATTTTCATCTAATGTATATTCCTATGTCAAATACCTGATGCTGCTTATCAAAATATTCCAGGAACATAGTTTAAAAATTCATATTACTAGAATATACTTTTAACCTTGTCATCTAGACTTTCTTCTTTTATGGATTTTATTGTTGTCTATTATTATTATTATTATTATTATTAGAGTTCAAGTAACATCCTTATAATGTTATTAACATGCATGATTTTGATCTACACTCCACTTCATAGCCATCCAAAATATTCACCCTCTGCCACCAACCTATTATTACTTCTAGGTGAACTATACTTTCTGATGATGGATTGAATAATTGGAGATTTACTGAGTTCTTTTGCCAGATTGTCAAATTTAGGAACACTTTCAACATGTTGTCATTATTCTTGATTAGTCTTTTCCATTACCTTCATCGAGGAACTTCAGTTCCCTCATTTCTAAAAGGCCTTCATAAAATCAGAGATAGTATAGTGTGTAGGATACTTGCTTTGCATATAGGTGATTCAGGTTTAATTCCCAGCACCATGTATAATCTCTGGAGTCCACCAAAATTGATCCCTTAGTACAGAGCCTGGAGCAAGTTCTGTGTACCACCAAATGAAAAGAAAACAAACAAACAAACAAAAACAATCATAGAGTATGATATTGTGATAAAAATTTTAGTACTTCCTATTAGATGGAAATGTTGTATTGTATGTGTATTTGTTCTATGGCTCATAATTATCAAAATAAATTTAATTAAAATCCAGGGTCTCTGGATAAATTGTCATAGCAAATCACAAATCAAGAACTCTTAGTCTCAAGTTTTTTTTCTTTAATTGACAATTCTACATTGACTTTCTTTGAACAGATCTACGTTTGATCCACAGAAAGGTGTATAATGTCATTTGAGATTTCTTTATCATCTTTTTTTTTTTGTGGTTTTTGGGTCACACCCGGCAGTGCTCAGGGGTTACTCCTGGTTCCATGCTCAGAAATTGCTCCTGGCAGGCATGGGGGACCACATGGGGCACCGGGATTCGAACCGATGACCTTTTTGCATGAAAGGCAAATGCCTTACCTCCATGCTATCTCCCAGGCCCCTCTTTATCATCTTTGATCAACTGAAAGAAAATTTCTTTAAAGTCCTTGTGTTGGTTAAATGAAGAGAATGTGGAAAGTCAATGGGGCCACATAGTCTCTATGCAAGGAAGTTCTAGAACCAAGACAGTGGCTGAGTCAAAAGTTATCTTTTCCAGAGCCCCTAGAGGCACACCAGAATAGTCTCCACAGGATATTCTGGTACTGTCTTTTTATCTCTTTATGAGAAGAGCCTAAAAATATAGTCCAAATACATTGATTTTGGTAGGTTAATCGAGGTCAATCTCAGACAGCAGTAAAAAAATTTCAACCCCACATTGCGCATATCTGGCTTCAACACTATGGGTTGGCATTAGATGTTTAGTATGCTTGTCTCACCTAGGCAAGAAGAATATGCACATTAGAGAAAATGTTCCAATTACAATAGAGAGTGCTGAAAAACATTCTGCAGTTAGTTTTCAGTGAATCGGCCATGAAGATTAGAGTACCTCATTGTTTGCATGAAAATTGAAATTTTATAGAAAATCTGTGTTTGATTGCAAACATTTTTGGATATACACATATGCAGACATGTGTGTATTTATGCAGATATCAGAGGCATGTGTTCTACCTCCTTAGGTTATGATCAGGGAAGAATTTTTATGCTCTTATATTTATTGATAAAGAACTGGAAACAATTTTTAAATAGTGACTGATTGGAATGATCATTATTGAGTGATCACTCTTAAGGACAGTTTCTTTAATCCTATGTCAGTATATTTTGTCAGTTATGCTCTTTTATAGCACTTACTAATTCACTTCCTATCATTTATCATAATCTGACTAGGTTGATAACTTTTTATTTTTTTTTGTTTTTATTTTCCAGTTGAGTGGAAATTATATTATGACAGAGGCCCTTTTCTCTTTTATGCCTTGTTATATTCCCAGATAATAAAAAGAGTTCTTTTCACCCTAGGCTCATAGAGAATAGTTATAAACTGTCATCAAAAGAATCTCATGGGGCCCGGGAGATAGCATGGAGGTAAGGCATTTGCCTTTCATGCAAAAAGGTCATCGGTTCGAATCCCGGTGCCCCATGTGGTCCCCCGTGCCTGCCAGGAGCAATTTCTGAGCATGGAGCCAAGAGTAAAAAAAAAGAATCTCATAATTTCACAAAAATTCTGAAATACTTTTTCATGATCAGATATCATTCTGACTTTTGAGAGAGTCAGGAATCTTATAGGATTTAATGGGATCCAATAATATTTCTTTGCTCAAAAGCTCCTGAATTAGAAAAATTGGTTGAGCAGGAATTTTAAAGAGCCTTCAAGTGAGCTAAAAGGAAAAGATCAACTACAAGAAAGCAGGGGTGGTGAATTTGAGACCTTGGAGTTAAAGTGAAATGCTAAAGGACAAGATCAGTATCTCAAGAGTTAAAATCCATCAGACCATCCATCCAATGATATCCAATTTACAGAAGGCTGTGGATGGATCCGAATAGAAGTGGTTAAAGTTCTTAGTTGTAGAGAATGATGATTGAGTCTGCAGAACACATTTTTTCCCCTAACATATGACCTACAGCTTATGGTTAAAAAACTCAAAAGGAATGCATTGAAAGATAAATAAAGACAGTCTTTGTCTAAACATTTGACCTTATTTTCAGCTTCTTAGAATCAATGATTCTGGCCTTAACTCTCACTCTAGAAGAATTGTCCTAGTGAAATCTGGTATTTCAGAAAAATGCAGAAATTAACTTCCAAGGTTAAGATGAGGCTAGAGCTTATAAGAAAAATATAAGTATAGAAAATTCTTTGCTTAGAATCTTGAGGCATATTGACTGTTAATAAAACAAAAAGGGTATCATATTAACCATTAGAAAACAAATGTAGTACCTTTGTAACTGATGGCAAGTAAATTTAGAGCATAACCCAAAGTAAGTAAAATGAGCTTTCAGCCTTATGGGAGATATGTACGTTGGATTTCATCCAGGATGATTTAGTAATAATGTCATTGAAAGAATAAGTTTTGGAGAATGGTGACTAGAGCAAGAGAGGTGCTTTCTAGCCTCTTTAGTTACTAGTAACTTAAATTCTTAGTTCAGAGAACTAAACCAATGCACTGCAGAGGTTTTATTGAAGTGGTTCTTAGCTACTTAAAAAATAGTAGTTTGTAATGGAACAAGAAACAATATGTCAACAATAAATTCATAACAAACTTGAATGTCTATCAGGTTTAATAAAATTAGTGATTGTATGCTATGGAAATTAATGCATGATGCTTGCAAGCAGTAATAGGTTGATTTGAAGAATCAGAATTTATGATTGTAGGCATAGTCTTCAGAAATGTGTCACAGCTGCACTGAACCTACATTTCAAATAGATAACACAAATCATTAAACTATCTCTAATCAAAAAGCCTAATTGCCACTGTAAACGATAGTGGAGGAGAGGGTCAGTGCAGGTGTTCAAAATCAGGAGTTTTACCTTGCAGATAACTTATAAAGTACCATAACTTAGAGAAAGTATAATGTCTTGTGGGTCTTTGTTACCCATTACATGGCTTTGTTGCTTCTGATTTTTAAGCACTTGACTAGATAGAATTTCACTGAATTAGATGTCAGGAGCACCCTGTGGCCTCTTGATTTTCTATTGGAGTCAAAAAGAAAAATCTGGTCCTGCAAATATATTAGACTGAATTCTTTCATCTGACCCAGTGACTTGGGGTCCTGAGAAGATGCACACACGTGTCCAGTTATGCCTGGATCATAGGCTCACTTATAAAGATGGGCCTCTGAAAAGCCAGCTGTCAAAACAGCAGTGTTTGCCTAAAAGGCCTACAAGAGAAAACTTTCAAATAGAGGGATACAGTGAAAAAGAAAGACAGGCACCATCTTCAAATAATATATGGCTTGGGACTCGGGAGATAGCATGGAGGTAAGGCATTTGCCTTTCATGCAAATGGTCATCGGTTTGAATCCCGATGCCCCACATGGTCCCCCATGCCTGCCAGGAGCAATTTCTGAGCATGGAGCCAGGAGTAACCCCTGAGCACTGCTGGGTGTGACCCAAAAACCAAAAAATAATAAAAATAATAATATATGGCTCTTTTATGAACTTCACTTACTGTATCTCCTCTCTACTATCCAATTTTGGGAAAAAATAATTTAGATTGGAAATACATATAAATTAATAATATCAGTTATGTAGTGAAGGAATTTCCTTCTGATTTGAAATTGTAACACATTATTTTTATAGCTTATATAAATTAACTTTAAGGTTAATTCATTCAGTGTTCACTTGTTTAACAAAATATGTTCAGACCAATCTCTTTGCCTCCATCTGCCTTTCCCACAATAAAACATGTACTCTCATACAGATTTAAAAATCAAGTTCACAATTGATGTGATTCAACTTTAAAAACACATGCCTTGGGGCCAAAGAGATAGCATGGAGGTAGGATGTTTGCCTTCCATGCAGAAGGACTGCAGTTTAAATCCTGGCATCCCATGTGGTTCTCTGAGCCTGCTCTGAGTGATTTCTGAGCATAGAGCCAGGAGTAATCCCTGAGCGATGTCAGGTGTGACCCAAAAACCAAAAACCAAAAAAGCACGCCTTGCTTGTATGAGAACTTGATTAATTGTCTGGCATTGGAAAAAAATCTGGAATCATATTACAGTAGGTAAAGCAACTGCCTTACATGCAGTCGACTCCTGTTCAGTTCCTGGAACTGAATATAGCTCCCTGTGCTCAGTAGTTAACCATAATAAAAGAACCAGGAGTAAGCTCTGGTACACATGAAAAAATAGAAAACTCAGTTTTTTAATTGTAAATGAATAGTATGCCTTGTGATATATAATTGGTGCCATCATAGTATATAATTAAAATAAGATTTGTAACATTTTAAGGCCATTTGAAGTCCAAAATTGCAGTACTAGCTACTCACATTAATAAATTGATTTGATAAATAAATAATTAGATAATTATTGAAATCTCCTGGGAAAGAAAAGATGAAAAGAATATATAATCTAAACCCTCCGAAGTCTGTAGTTAAGTTGGAGAGAGAGGTTTGTAGATAAATTCTTATTCTAAAAACTGCAGATTTTTGGCAGGTTTAGAGCCTAGTATATGAGATAAGAAAAGTAGCCTAGCAGTGGTTAGCTCCCAGTTGTATAGAACAAATCTATCCTTTCTTCTGAAGAAATGCTAGAGAATCTAGGAGGATTTTAGAGAGACTATATGTAAAGAATATATACATGACCAGTAAGTATCCTGTAAAGTTCACTCAGATTTACTGTGTAGCTAGGTCTACTTTATAGGAAGCCATTTTATTTACAATGGTTCTTATAAGAAAACACTATAACATAATAGAAAGTAGCTCTTCCTCATTCAAGAGGTCAGAGAATGAAGTGAGAAAGATCAAGGGGTCCTAGGTTTGATTTCTTCTGAAAACTTTTCTTTAGTCTACAAATGATTGTGCCCTCACATGTCTTCCTGTGTTGGGTGCACATTCCTGTTCCTATAAAAACCACCTTCCACATTACATTAGAGATTATTCTTATGGCTTCATTTTAATGCATTCTCATCCTTTAAAGGCTCTTCCACAAACTCAGTCACATATTTTAACTACAGAACTTCAACCCAGAATTGAGAAACCAAATTCTATTTATAGGAAAAGCAAATCAAAAGATATGGGAAATGCCTGTCTCTTCAAAGAGCCTGAATAAGGAGGTGTCTAAGAGGGTAAAATGGACTTGGAGTTTAATACTCAACTTAGTATTAAGTTCATTTCTCTAGCTTTGTATGTTCATGGACAAGGGCCTCAGAAGATCACCTGTTCTCTTCTTAGTTTATTGTTTTGCTGGAAATGGTGCCCCAGTCAACACCTTTTTAACTGTAGCCTGATAACCTGGATTCTTTGAAATATGTGATTGAGTTACTTAAGGTTGAGCTTTCAAGAACATAGTTCTTAAACTGTATTCTTTAACTGTGCTATTTATGGAAAACATGCATTTTAGAAGACAGTATGCACTTATTCTTTGAACCAAATTAATAAGAAACTTGGTTTAGGAGGTAGATCAAGGGGCTATAGGGAAGATTTTACAAACTGGAGGCAGACAGTGCTCTTTCTATCACCAGGAGTAGCCATAAACCTTGCCAGGTTTGTCCCCCAAATGAAAGTCCCAACGATTAAAATGATCAATGATTTTCTAGTAACTAGAAAAGCATATGGTCTGTCTCTTTTGATCTTTGAACTCAAATTCTACAGACTGGGCACTTAATCCAGAATGGACATTTCTCACAGTTCAAGAGGCTGGGAAGTTCAGATCAAGACATACACTTGGCCCCACTGGGTAAAATCCTTTCCCTAGTTGATGTAGGGTGTATTCTTGCTGTATTCTCAAGTAGTAGAAGAAGCAAGGGAGCTCTGTGGGATCTCTTATAAGAATTTTAGTTTCATCCAGTCTCATGATTTAAGCATTTTTGAAAGACCTTCTATCCAAATACAGTTATTAGGATTTCAGCATGAATTGGACAGTGAGTAAGACACAGCATCCACCAAATAGCATCTGGCTAAGGCATAGAAATATAAAAAGTGAAGTAAGGGGGCCCAGGAGATAGCATGGAGGTAAGGCGCTTGCCTTTCATGCAAAAGGTCATCGGTTAGAATCCCGATGCCCCATATGGTCCCCCGTGCCTGCCAGGAGCAATTTCTGAGCATGGAGCCAGGAGTAACCCCTGAGCACTGCCGGGTGTGACCCAAAAACCAAAAACCAAAAAAAAGTGAAGTAATATCCTACCTACATTTTCTGAAAGAAACTTGTACCATGAGGGCTCTGATGGCCTTTTCAGAAATCCTTTCTTTACAAGAAATTATACTGTGTACATCTCAAAAATGTTACTATTAATCTTAATAACTTTCCCTGAGAGATTTCTTTTTAAATTTTATCCTTGAAGTACTCCATTAAAATTTGGAGTTATAAAATGAGAAAAGTCAATTTTGTTGGATACTAAATTTTGCTCTCTGAGGCTTCCTGTTCAGAGTAGAAATGATTAAAGTTGACATAAGATGTGTGTGCAAGAAAATATCTCCTTTCGTAGACTCTTCGCTAAATTTCAAGATATTCTGTAGGGTGGATTAGATTATGCAGTGAATGGACTCTCTGAAAATAAAATTGTGTATTGATGCCTTCAGAAATATTATTTGATGGCAATAAAATATTCTCTAAGATTCCCTTCAGAGGGGAGAAAATGGAGTTTGTTTGCAGTAATTGCATTTTCTTGCATTTGCTCTCACACTTTCCAATATAAGCCAATTGGAGCCTGTGATTTGGTTTTGCTTATTGGCAAAAGGACCATGTAAATTGATCTGTGATACATTTAAAGGAAATGCTTGTGAAAGTTTGGAAATTGAGCTGGCTTTTTTCTTATTAGATTTCCAGAGTATTAGGGCTCATTTCTATATTTTAGTCTAATGTAATATTAGCCAAATATGTTCTTTTTCAATTTAGTTTTAATCAAGTTCTAGAAGACCATTTTCATCTAACCCCAGTGGTGCTGTTAAGGCAGAGATTTTTATTTCCACTGTCAACCCTCCTTTCTGGCTACTGTGACCCAGCCCCTTAGGATCCCTCTACACAGAAATACTGCAATCATTTGCCCAGACATTCAGTCTAATAGCATTTATTTCAAAAAGATTTTTTATTACTATTTACAGGTTTAAGGAGGGAGGGACTCTAAAAGGTCTCTACATGGTTATTTCTTTTCAAAAATGTGGCCTTTATACCTTATTTTAATTTATTTTGATTCTCCTTATACTTACCGACTTAAAATGCAAACTCAGAGGATTTGCATATGTTCCTCTAATTATTCACTTGTTTTATAATAATTGCTGGATGAACATCTTTTTCTTCATTGCTATTAAAGGTTTTGTGGAGAAACACAAGCACTCATTAGTCTTCAGTTCACTGTACATTCTTATCAAATTAGTTTATTAAAGATATTTACTTGATATTTAATGGTGGCAGAAGTAGGAGATGGACTTCTTGTTCTGAGTGAGGCTACAATGCAGAACAAAAGGAGGAAATAAAGGAAAATAATCAGCACTGGAGTTGAAATATCACTTGTCCATTATGTGACTTACCCAGGTTTGAGCCCCAGCACCACAGGTGGGACTCACTTGATCTCCACCAGGAATTATCTCTGAGTGCAGAGCCAGAATAAGCCCGGAACACCATTAGATGAGGCCCCAAAAGCAAAACCAAAAATATAGTAACAGAAGATGCAATATGTGAGCTTACTTACAACAGATGAGGTGTTTGCCTTGAGTGCAGCCCTCTTGGGTTCTGAGGTACCACACATGGTCCCTAGTGCACAGAGGCAGAATAACCCTTGAGCACTGCTGGTGTGGTCCCCAAACAAACAAAGAATCCACTCTGTAATTTGAGTGTAAAATTATTCTTTTCTGATGAGTTATGTAAAGGCTACATAAATTTGTTTTAAGTTTAAATTTTACAGATAATAAATGACAGAACCTAAAACGTGGTCCTAAATTTTTCAAACCCAGACACATACCCTTTCCAATGCTATGTAGGCCTACATTCTGATATCTTCCAGAAATAGATAAATGCACACAGCTGATCTAATGAGGCAACTCATTTTTCTAGGCATTACCCCCATAAAAGTCTGATTTGGGTTCAAATTTTCAAAATTTTCAATTTTCAAAGGAAAGAAGATGGTGATAGTTCAACTTTAGAAGATGGCTTTTGCAGATTGAGATTGTTGTGTGTGGTATAAATCTTTCTCAGCAAGCGGAGGCCCTCTAATAAAAGAGATTGGATAAGATAAACACTGAAGATATAACCTGTGGTTCCCATTGTCCAGTCAGATGTAATATTGTATATAGTAGTATGTAATCATCCTAAAGTAGACAGTTACTGCTTCAGTTTCACATGCTGCTTAGTGGCAACTTAGAGATCCTACACTGAAAAGTAAGAAGCTGTTCCTTTGACTTGGCTGTCATTTAAAAAATGCAGGAGTGGGGCCAAAGCAGTAGCATAGCAGGTAGGGCATTTGCCTTGCATGTGGCCAGCCCAGGTTCAATCTTCAGCATCCCGTATCCCTGAGCCTGCCAGGAGCGATTTTTGAACTCAGAACCAGGAGTAACCCCTGAGAGCTTTCAGGTTTGGCCCAAAAACTAAAAAAGAAAAAAAAAAAAAATATATATATATATATATATATATGCATGACTACAAACAACTGTCTTTTCTAAATACAAAGCTTGCTCATGCTTGTGTTCATGTGCAGTGTGTAAGTTATATGCAGTA
Source organism: Crocidura indochinensis (assembly GCA_004027635.1). NCBI lineage: Eukaryota > Metazoa > Chordata > Mammalia > Eulipotyphla > Soricidae > Crocidura > Crocidura indochinensis. The sequence continues at coordinate 43,145 of PVKC010001117.1, forward strand.
AGGTTAGAATGAGTTAAGACTGAGATAGGAATTAATGCAAACATGTCGATGCAGAGCATCAGTCGGATCTCTGAGTTGTTTTCAGACCCTAGTAATTTTAGGACCAGCTCTCCTTAGTTTGTACATTTTCATTATGTTTTGTGCTTTGTCTCATATCCTAGGGATTGAGTGGCATAAATGTAGGTATATGGGGGAAAAAACTTCGTCTCCTTGTTGTGGATCTGGACTATCACATTTTCTGGTGACTTCCGATATTCCATCAAGGAGTTTAAAGAAGAGGTTGCATTTCATCTGTGGCTTCTCATGCTAGCTTTTTCATTCCTGAGGTGGACCACAGGTGTTTCACTTAGCATTCCTTCTTTTCTCCTGGGTTTCGGGCTCAGCCCTGACATTATTGTAATATAGTTTTCTGTGTTTAATATTTCTTAGACTTGGTTTCCCATTGCAAGCATGGAAGAAACCCTAATGCATGAGTTTCAGAGGAGAAGGTAGCAGTCTGAACCTGCTGTGTGGCTCCATCAGCAAGTGTGAGTATTAACGTTAGAGCTGTCAGGTCTTGTGAAAATTAATGGAGCCTGACGGGGGACAGACAGAGGCCAGAGATGGAGCTTTTTCTGATTAACTGTTTCTGGTTACTTTGCACTGGAGGCAAGGGAGTGCAAATAGTGGCACTGAAAAGGATTTCTGTGGTTTCATTCATTTAACTAGTAGATTATGGGCATCCTCTAAAATGCTAGGCATTGTCTTTAGCTGCTGAGTGCACTGGAGAGAAAGAGTCTCTACTTACTCGTGGCTGTTGGATCCCTCTTCCTGACTCAATACCGATACAAGTCAGTGCCTCTGGGATTATTCCCCAGTCATCATCAGGGTAGGAATTTAGGTGATGTAACTTTTTAGTTCATTGTAGAACCTTACATTTCTTCCATCCTCATAGTCAATGGTATTTTTTTCCTCTTTCACTTTCTTGCAGAATGTCTGGTTGGCCAGTTTTCAAACCTATGTTATTGTTATTCAGTTCTCTGTGGAATAGAATCTTCAGGAATTTGAACATGTTCCTTCTCTGCTAGAGTCACAACATTAAAAATATAGTGAGAATTATAAATGGAAAAACTGATCTTTTTATCCACTTTGAGAAGATAACACTGCAGAACAGTGACATTTGTGAGCAGAGGTGTAACACAAGCCCTTGGTACTGTCCCCACGTGGATTAAAGGTTTCAGTACCATGAGTGAATTGTAATAAGTTTTTTTTGTTTGTTTCAAAATAAGCCCATAATAATAGGTCAACCTCTAGGTCTCTATTATTATTGTTAATCACAGAATGTTGTGCTGTTTATTTTTACTCTCCTGGCATATTAGCAAGGGAAAATGAACCTAGAGCTGTGGATTTTCCTTGGAATCTGGGAGTCATTACAAACTGTCCTTCTGTTATGTTGTCTATGTTGGGATTTTTACTTGTTATAGATGAGTTTTCTTGAAGTCAGTATTGTGCCACAAACATTTTTGGTTTTTTCCTGTACTTTGAAAATTCATATAAGGACCATGGGATGGGGAAAAATATGGAGGATAGACATTGTTAATATGACAATTTGTTTTCTCAACGGTGAGTTCTTTTACCCTGAAAATCCAGACATCCTTATTAGCTTTTGGATATTCTCTTTCACAAAGAAATGTGATTCTTTTCCCTTTTGGCTTTAGGAGACAGCAGTTTATTTAGTCTATTTTTTAGTAAAATATGAAGTGTGGGGAGGATTGCATTTGGCATTAGCTTATTCTTATAGGACTAAAGTTGTTCTTACTTATATATATGCCCTATTAGTGAGGCAGGAAAGAAAGGGGCAGAGTCCATTTTCTAGTAGGGACCAGCCCAATTTCCAGGAAAAATGGTTATTCTGGAATTGACCTTGGAATATGATTTGGTCTTAAACGTCATAGAGAAATTCATTCAATAATGTTAAAAGCAGATGGAAATAGATTCTCAATTATATATTACTTAATTTTGAGGAACAACAGTTTTTTATTAATAGGGATCTACTAGCAGAGAATATTGCTTGATGGAAAGTGTCTGTATTAACTTATTTTAAAATAACTATGGCCTATGCCTCATCTTCACCACTCTTTCCTCTCTTCCTCAGCTCTGTTCACTCTATTCACATTATTTCCTTATCTCTCAGGCCCTTGTAAGCATTGGGGTTTATTAACTTGAACTTCTCTGTTCTCTTGTCAAACTCTCATCTTAGTTCTCAGAATTTAGCCAAAAGCCAAATTCTAAATTGCTTCATAAAGTTGCCTCACAAAGGAAAGAGCTTTACCCCCTTTCTTTCCTGGGTCTGTGACCTTCCCAGCCTTGACTAAGCTCCTAAATTCTCCTCAGAGTTTGTGAGTTCGAAGTTAGAAACAACCACCATAACTATGGTGGCATTTGAGGAATGATACTGTTGAGCCAGAAATTGTGTTTGTCTTATGTTAGATTGGCCTGACTTGAGTCTCCAGAAAAATCCATGATATATCTAGAGAAGCATCTGTAATGGAGAGTTCTATTTCAAGGTACAAACTGAAAGAATGATAGCTGCCTAGAACTAGAAAATATTACAGAAGGTAGAAGTACAATGGAAAGAGGATTGGAGTAAGAAAGGACATTGAATCAAACCCAATTAAGTAGCTATTATTTAGATTTTCCTAAAGAAATATAGAAGAGAAGAACTATTCTTACTCCATCAAGTTGACCTGTGACTTTGGTGACAAGTGTCAGTAATTCCTGCTATTGGAATTTCTTCATTAAAAAAGAGATAGATAAGTAATTGACTTCCCTTTTTAATATTTTATTTTCATTCTGGTGGGATTTTGTTTTGGGTGGGATCACACAACTGGTGCTCAGGGATTACTTCTGGTCCTGCACTCAGGGATCATACCAAGCAGGTTCACAGAGCAATATGGTATGCCCAGGAATCAAACCTCGTTTGACACATACAAGGCAAGCACTCTTCCCACTGCTCTATCTATCTCCTTCTGTTTACTATTTTAAAACCAGTGCTAATTTCCAGTGAAATTTCACCCACATTATAAAATAAAGGAAAGCAGAGATCCTTTATGAGCTGGAGCACAGGTTGACATCCCCCACTTTGCCCCCATCCTTGTTGTTTGTTTAAATTGCCCTGTTTCAGTCTATAGAGGTTCTAGTCTATAGAGTTTTCAAATCAGCAGATTATATCTGAACTGAGAATATTGCATCCCTGTATTCATGGCCCTTCAAGCAGCCCATTAAGTGTTCACAATTCAGTAAGAAAGTGAGATTGACCATGACATAGGTTGTTCTGTCTACATGGAATTTGTTGTGATATCAGGATTTATCAGGCATGAGCGATGCTGAAGAACTTTAGTTTTTATAGATGTTGTTCCTTTTCACTCACTCATAGAAGAGGACCCTCAGACTAGCACTATTCAAAATGGGTTAAGCAGTTTGGAGAGAAATAGAATCAGGATATAGTTTGTCATGATATACTGTTCATTTGTGAATAGGCAACTGATTGATATAGCCTAAATATTAGAAGAGTTGAGAAACTGGATAACAGAACTCTTTTTTTCTTTCTGTTAAAGAAGGGATATGTTCATTTTGAATAGGTCAAATCAACTTGACAGAAGCAGCTAACTTTGCACTATGTTGAGCTTGACTGTCTCAAAAACTCAAAGGCCCATCTTTACCTTCAAGTTTCAGGTGCCATGTTGACACAAATAATATTTTAATTCAGTGGCCATGTTGGCCCATACCAGTTTCTGCATTTGGAAGGACTAGGGTTTTCTATTTCTTGATGTTTTTCTTTGAGAATGTTGTCATTGTGTCTCTCATTGGAATTTGTGGATACACTAAAAATGTTGTATGGTAACTGGGAAGAACAACCATCAAAATAATTTTTCTAGCAGATAATATTTTTGAGTCATTATAAAGGAGCAGGCAGTTTACTTACATGCAGCATTTTGTTAATACATACCAAGCCTTAGTGATATCACTCCCTCTCTCTCACTGTATCTCTCTCACACAATCCTTTACATTTTAGGAAATAGCAACTTAAAAAATGCTCATTGGGTATTATTTGAAGACTAATTGGCTTCACTGCATTTGGATTAGAAAAAACTTGAGGGGGGTTTAAACTTGATGGAGACTTGAACAATGGTTGAAACTCACGCACTTAGTATTAGCCTAAGATGATAAGTTTAGTTTTTACAGGTCTGCCAAGAGAATCTCTGGCATATCTTGCAGTTTTATTCATCCTTTACTCATTTAGCAAATACTATTTGTGTGCCTAGCATGTGGAAGGTATTGAATTGGGTACTTTGGGTCAAACAAAAAATCATGAGCCAGGTTCCATGTCTTTAAATATCTTGAGTCAAAGAAAAGACAAGTCTCGTGTTAAGATTTAAATTATAAATTGGAATAAAAATAATATCTACTCATTGAGTATTTACTTTATACCATACATGTACTTTATAAACTTACTTTATTTTGCAGTGGAGAAATGGATCCTGGGTCTTTTGTATTCAAATTAGGCATGTGCTTTACCTCTGAGCCACATTGCTAGTCATGTTTTATGTGATTTTATATGGACACAACCCATGAGATGAGCAGTTCTGATTACATGTTACTATTGCTCTTTAGAAAACTTAATGTCTGGGCCAGAGAGATAGCATGGAGGTAGGGCATTTGCCTTCATGCAGAAGGATGGTAGTTCAAATCCCGGCATCTCGTATGGTCCCCTGAGCCTGCCAAGAGCAATTTCTGAGCATAGAGCCAGGTGTAATCCCTGAGCGCTGCCAGATGTGACCCAAAAACTCAACCACCCCCCCCAAAAAGAAAACAAGAAAACATATGTCTCTGTATGTCCAAGATTGCTCTGCTAAAATCAGCAAAACCTGTGAAATCCCCTCTCTTTTCCTTATGCTGCCTCCATAGTTTAAAGTATAATAGCGTATGAGGCCAGAGCAATGTGCAGTGGGTGGGAATTTACCTTTCACATGGCTGACCTGGCTTTAATTCCTGGAATCCTACATGGTCCCCTGAACCTACCAGGCACGATCCAGAGCCAGGAGTAAAGCCCTGAGCACCCCAGTGTGTTGCCTAAAAAGGCAAAACAAAACAAAAGTAATAGCTTAAACATAAAATCATGATGAATAGAAATGTCAGACACTGTGAAAAAAAAAAACATTAACTCTCTAGAATTTAGAAGAGGGAGAGTGTGAGGGGGTTTTCTGAGAAGAAAGATATAAAAAGGATTTAGGGCAGGAAGAGAAGACAGGAAACAAGAAAAAGGAAGAGGCTTGGTGGTTCTACTTAGAAATCAAAAGAAACTTTCAGAAGCCAAGATATCACAACTGTTTAATCAGTGATGTTGAGATCTGAGGGCATAGTCTTAGGATTGGCTTGTGGGAGAAGGATATTATCAGCATTGAAGGAGGGCTTTGCAAGACTACAGAAATAGAAATATGTTGTTCAGTAAATTCTGAGTAAATATTATCTTTAATTTGTTAGTGATAACAATAAATAGACGGGGCCCGGGAGATAGCATGGAGGTAAGGCGTTTGCCTTTCATGCAAAAGGTCATCGATTCGAATCCCGGTGCCCATATGGTCCCCTGTGTCTGCCAGGAGCAATTTCTGAGCATGGAGCCAGGAGTAACCCCTGAGCACTGCCAGGTGTGACCCAAAAACAAACAAAAAAAAACAAAGAAAACAATAAATAGACAACACAAATTATGTCATTGGGCCAGGTGTGAGAGACAAAAGGGAGTAGGGAAGTCTGTGGCTTCTGGAGATAAGCATTGCTTGATGTCCGGGTTTTCCAAAAGTACCACTAAGAATTATTTTTATATAAATACATTATATTTTAATATAAAAGCATTTGTTTGTTTGGGGCCACACCTCGCAGTGCTCAGTGTTGACTATATACTCAAAAATCATTTCTGGTGGGCATGAGGGGCGATATGGGGCTCTGGGAATTGAACCCAGAGTGGCCACATGCAAGGCAAGCATTTTACCTGCTATATTATATCTTTAACCAATTCAGAATTTTTGCATACAATTTCTCCTGGTGTTTAAATATCTCCTTAAACATTATTTCTTTTATTTGAAACTAACCAAGATAATTGGCTTACCAGGTATACACTTCTGAAATCTTTTTAAAAGTTTAGAAGTGAAATAAAGAAGCAAAAAGATGAACAAAGTTTAAGAATTTGGGGGCATGTGTGTGATGTGTGTGTGCATGTATGCACACATGCATACATGTGGACACCCATACTTACTTTTTGTTTCTTGAAGGTGGATAGTCATAGACTTACTAGGAGGAATTTCTATAGGGAGAAGAGAGAGGCCCACAACATCTAAAGAGATGTCTGGAAGAAGACACTAATAGTGGGACTGGAAGGTTGAATAAGCTGGTGGAACTGGGACTGAATGGGAGATCCAATAATGGAGCTAGAAGATTGAGAAAAACACAGAGGAGGAAGTGAACTGATCTTGCTCTTTTCCATGCAGCTTAATGACAAACTGGATGCCAAATGGAAAGTCTAGAACCAAAAGAGGGATCTTGAACAGTTCTAACAATTTTTCAAGTGTTAGGCAATGGCAACTGTGCATGGTCCTGAAAATGCAGTCACAGATCATCCCAACTGTCTGGGTTATTCAGAGACTCTCCCCAACCAACCCACCAAGGATCACACTAAGAGGTGCTCAGGGCTCACTGGACTGCTCTTGGTGATGCAGGGAAGTGTGTGGTGCTGTGTGGGCTGGGAAAATACTAAGCATGCAACCTAACTGCTATACTGTTTCCTGACCACTGTTTTTTGGTTTTCAAGTTAGCATCTCCTGTGATGCTACGGGATAGAGAAAAATTACAAAATCTAATCAGATGTAATTGCCATTTCTGAGACCTTTGGTTTATTTAGGATCACTAGCTCTGACCAAAACACCTGGACATATTTTACTTAACTTGCTATAGTCACACTTTGACTGGTCTGCAAATCATCTACACTGCTATTTGCTCAATTCTTTGTCTCCCTTCCTTTTAGTTATTTATTTTTTTTTTGTTTTGAGGCCATACCTGGCAGTGTTTAAGGATAACTCCTGGTTCTGAACACAGGGATTACACACTGTTCTATTATTTCTACCCCCTTATTAATTTTCTTTAAATTATCTCTCATTTTACATGTAACAGTAGGAAATTGAATATATAAATAAGAGCTTGTAAAAAAGAATTGATACATCAAAACAGAAAAGTATTAGGTTATTTTCCAAATATGCATTCTGAAAATATACAAAACAGTTTGAAATTTTGTTAAAAATGTATCTCCGTCCCACCTAGAATTATCTGTGAATTATCAGTAGAGCATATGGCATACCTCGGGGAAGACAGAATGGTTTGTTAGAATTTTTAGGTCACTTAGAGCAAGAATTTTCCCATGTTAGGATAACTGTACATAGCCTTCGTTCTTTGTTCTAACAGGTCAGTTTCTGTGGTTTGATGTGAATAAAATGGATAAAGACAGACACCACTTTGTCTGACACGTTTTTTAGTAATGCTATTTGAATGCTAAGAAGTTTGGAGCTTAGCTCCAGAGACTTCCAAATTAACCTCATCTGAAAACAAATTAACAAATCATAGATTTCTCAGCTTTCCTGCTAACATTTTTTTTTCAAATGAAACACAACAGTTGGCACATTGTTGATAAAAGGTCAGTCTAGCAAAAAAATAGGAAATGTGTCAAATAGCACAAGGTTGCCATGATGGAAACTGCTAGTGAGTGAACTTACCTAGAGATGAATTCATTAGCAATGTGTAAATATTACTGCTTTAGTGGTGACGATTTATTTTGGTGGTATATCTTTTAGATGAGTACCCCAAATTTGTTAACAGACACCAGGTCATTCCAAGGAAGATATACTTTACAGAAGGTACTTCGTTTTTTTTAAAGGATCTGGAAAACAATGTATTTCTCCTGTGTTTCCCATTCTCCTATGCCACCATCCCTGAACCAAAGCTCTGAAATGGATAAAATGGAAAGCTAATCTCTCCTACAGCAGTAGCAGTACATAAAGGGATTGCAGTGAGTCCATCATCATGAATGATTAATAGAGACCAAGCATCTACAGCATGACTTGTACAGAGTAGCTTAAGATTCACTCCAGTAAGACATGCTTTGCAATAGAAGATTTGCACCTGAGAAAGCATGTGATCTCATTCTGGCCTTGGGAACATAGATGTATTCTGAGGTGCAGCATCAGAGCATTAAACCATAATGTGAGATTTGTGGGTCATCTCACAAAATTTCCCAAACTTGTGACCCTAATTAATACTTCTTAAATCTGCAACTCAATTATAAAAACACAAACATGATTCTCTCCAAGTTGCTTGCCTTCTTAGTAAAATTTCTGCTAAGGCCAGGTCATAAACTTAACTTGCATAAACTTATTTTCTGTAAAGTCCTTATTACCACTTTGCAAATTAACTAAAACCTAATGCATGTCCTACAGCATAATGGGCTATAAAGGATAGTCACTAAGGATTGACCATAGTGTTTGCAGCTTTGTCTTTTATTATTGTTCTTTTCCTACTGCTTTTCTTTGTCTCTTAAGGCTCGCTATTCATATAACAACTGTATGTGCAACTATATTACTGCGAGAAACCTCAGAAAAAAAAAAGCATTACAGAACATATTCTGACAACCTTAAAAACTGTCAGTGTCAGCAGGTCTGTTTGTAGTGCTACAGCAATTGTAGACCTCACACTGTAATTCCTGTATTGCTGGAATCCACTTGGGTCTATGACAACTCACCATTCCTCCCTCCCCCAAATTCTCTTAGTAAGTTTCAGTAATTAAATCATTGACTTTGACTTATTGGTAAGGGCCAATTCTTAAAACAAGTGTATCCAATTTCCTACTGGGGTAGCTTTCATTCTTCCTGGAATAGCAGGAAACATTTTCACATTGGACCCAGGAGTCTCAGAGAGAAGGAATTATAAATACTGTTGTCTCCCCCACCTCCACACACATCTTTTTCCCTTCAAAATAAAATGAATAAACTAAAGTAAAATGAGCAGCAGCCCAGTGGTAAGGCTTGAGGGATAGGTAATAACAAAGAAAAGAAAAGGGCATTAATTTCAGAATGGGACAGCTGCCCGCACTATCTCCCTTTGGATTTTGGTTCTTATAACATTACGGTGAGTTATTAATATGTATGATCTGTACTTTATTCAAACATTATAAATCTATGCAGAATTCTAGTGTTTGGGTTTTCCTTTATAGCTTTCATTCTTCTTCTCAGAATTATCTCATTTTGATCGGGAAACTTTTGCATAAAAAGCACACATGGAGAACTCACATTTCCATACCATAAATATTAAAAAGGGGTTAAGCTTTACAGTTGCTTTTCCATCCCAATGGGAGGAAAGTTAGCCTTCTAATCAGAGTGCCATTAATAATGTTCCTTTATTCAGAAGCCAGAAGGTAAAACATATCTTGTAATATAAAATTGGACTATATGATTCCTTTCAGTTTTATAAATTGTAGCTATGGTTAGCTATGCCACGTTTTTATGTGAAGGATAGATTGAAAATTCATCTAAGTCATCTAAGTTGTTTAAAATAGTTGATTGACTTATTTTTGACCAAGCCAAGTCCAGACTAAGGATTTTGATTAAAGCACTTTTTGTTGGATAATTATAAAGTATGGGTTCATCATAGTAGATTCACAAGTTAATGTATAGCATATGGAAAAAGGAACTGGAATGAGAAAACTTAACGTTTTCTTAGTAGCTTCTTGCTTCTCCTTAGCTGCTTCCTTCTTTTTATTGTCGTTTTTGTGAGCATAAAGGAGTAATCATAAATGTTGGTTCCCATGGAAATATAAAGGGAAGTGGGAGCTATTTCATTTGGGTAAACTGTGTGCTCATCACAGTCTCGACTGTCATACTTTATGATGGAAAACGAATGCGCTAATTGCTGCTCTTTTTTTCTTTTTTTCAGGAAATCTGCCATATGAATACAAAATAGTGATTGCTGGGAATCATGAACTGACATTTGATAAGGAATTCATGGCAGACCTTGTCAAACAGGACTACTACCGTTTCCCTTCTGTGTCCAAATTGAAACCAGAGGACTTTGACAATGTTCAGTCCCTCCTGACAAATAGTATATACTTGCAAGACTCGGAGGTTACAGTGAAAGGATTCAGGATATATGGTGCACCTTGGTAAGTGCTCAAACAGGTTCCTTTCTGATTGTCGCTGTTTGGTTTGGCATTAGAAAAATTATGGTGCTGATTAGTTACTTCAATGCAAACC
>PVKC010001118.1:0-36178 GCA_004027635.1 Crocidura indochinensis
ACACACCCAGTGACGCTCAGGGGTTACTCCTGGCTATTCACTCAGAAGTCGCTCCTGGCAGGCACGGGGGACCATATGGGGAACCGGGGGATCGAACCGTGGTCCTTCCTAGGTTAGCGCAGGCACCTATCTCCAGCGCCACCGCCCGGCCCCCAGGCCCTCTTTTCTTACCTTTGAAAGTTCTGTGCAGAGTATTGCAGAACATGAAGAAGGTAGCACTAAAGGGCAAATGTGTTTGGCACAAGGAACTTTTGACTACCTCTTCTCTGCTAGGAACCTCTCTTATGGATAGTTATGCCCATACATACATGCTCTTTTATTTCTCAAGCCAACATTTGTCTTTGATGCTGCCTATGGTCAGCCAGCCAGTGCTAGAACAATTTCTAAATATAGACATACTTCATACTTGCAGACTAAATCTTGGAGCCTGGCAGTAGTTCAGCTGGCCAACGCAACTATATATTTTTTAATTCGATTTATCTTTTCCATTCCTGACAAGTTGAATTATGATGTTACAAAGTGTGCCCAGCTCAGAACTAGTAGGTCCCTCTGTGGATCCTATAGCTGTGACAACAGTATCTGGCAGCTAATAACCAAATTTATGTCATTTAGCAGTTAATCAGACTTGCTAAGAGCAACTTAGGAAGGAGCAAGCATGAAATGGAGCCCATAGAGCAAGAGAAAGATCAGATGAGAACCATGACTTCTAATACTCATGCAATTGGTTGCCTCTTTCACTTGTGCCAGGAATGAAGCTGTCAGAGAGAGAACCAGGAAGGACCTTTTCCAATATATTAATTTGAAAGCAATTGAAAATATCAGCCAACTTCATCTGTTAGTGCCAGTGTTGGAAATGCCAGTTTCCAGCGTTGTTAGTGCCAGAGTAATTGGAAATGTTAGCCAAAGAAACCACATTCCATACAGTATACAGAATTGCTTCTGGCAGGGAGGTTCTGAAGTCTAAGCTCATTAGGGCACATGTGAGTAGAACGAACCTTGGCCATGTCAAAAGCCAGGAAACCAACCCATTTAGAAGATTCATCTTCCCAAGTATTGAGGACCACTTTAAGAAGATATGCATAAAATTTTCTTTCTTTTTTTTTTGGGGGGGGACCACACCCAGTGACGCTCAGGGATTACTCCTGGCTATTCACTCAGAAGTCACTCCAGCAGGCACGGGGGACCATATGGGGAACCGGGGGATCGAACCGTGGTCCGTCCTAGGTTAGCGCAGGCAAGCAGGCACCTTACCTCCAGCACCACCGCCCGGCCCCAAGATATGCATAAAATTACAAAAAAGGAAAATGACTTGAAAAATTTTATTTTTAACTATCTTGAAAAAAACCTTTGGTTTTCCATTTTTCGGTGACATGATTTTCTAGAGTAACACCATTCTTTTTTTTTTTTTTTTTTGGTTTTTGGGTCACATCTGTTGGCACTTGGGGGTTACTCCTGGCTCTGTGCTCAGAAGTTTTTCCTGGCAGGCTCTACTATGTTCGTCCTGTGTTGGCCATGTGCAAGGCAAATGCCTTACTGCTATGCTATCACTCCAGCCCCTAGATTAACACCATTCTTATAAATATTTTTAACTTCAAAATTATTTGAATTTTTTGAAATGGATCAAATACTTTTTAATATACTTTAGATAGAAGATCTCATAGAGGCAGATCCAGAAAGAAGTTTATTTCTGCACTGGAACTTTAACTTATCCTGTATTTATAACTGATACCCAGAAAAGGTTGGAATGTGAGTATCTGTGAAGATCTTTTGCAGGGATCATTTATTCATTCCTGCACCTTCAGTTTATCATACTTAAATCATCCCCAATTAAATACAATTGCATATCTGTATTTAAAAATCTCCTAGGCTTATCAACAACTTGAGATAATGTCATTAAAAACCTTATTTTAGTTTAAGGTATCATTCTATAAGATGAAGTGGCTGTATTAATGTTAATTTGCAATTTTCTTTGATCTTCCTCATGTAGGAATTAGTTAGATTTTTAAAACACCTAATTAGAATGACCTTCCTCTCTGTTGGATGGCTTTGAGGGAAAAATTCTGCATAGGAGAGTCTTTTGTTCAAACATGCATCACATATTTATTCTGTGTATCCAAATGCACACACACACTCTATTCTCTCAGCTCTTGGCTAGTTAATGCAAGATGAATTTGAAAAAGTTTACTGGAAGACTTCATACTATAAACTTTATGGATCAAAATAGTCAAGAGTAATACTGCCTATTGAATGGCCTCAAACCATAATGGTTTAAATGGTGTTTCCCCATGGTTGAATACCAAGGATCAGCACAGAAAGGATCCAGGAGCTGAGTATAACTTTGGGTACGAGGAGGACGAGGAATGAGATGGACAGAATGCACTTCTCTTTGGAGATTTAAAGAAGGTCGAATCAAGCAGGGAGAGTATGATGACTTTTTTTTGAGAGGGGGGAGAGAGAGAGAGAGAGAGAAGATGTCAAGTCAAATGAGTTTGGGAGCCTGGGGTTTAAAATACACCTATGCTCATGGATTTTGACCAGGGAAATTTGACCACTCACTGAAGGACTGACATGTCTCTGGGATCAGGTATCATCATCTTTATTTTTTTATTATTTTTTTTGTTTGTTTTTTGGGTCACACCCGGCAGTGCTCAGGGGTTACTCCTGGCTCCATGCTCAGAAATTGCTCCTGGCAGGCCCGGGGGACCATATGGGGCACCGGGATTCGAACCAATGACCTTTTGCATGAAAGGCAAACGCCTTACCTCCATGCTATCTCCCGGGCCCCAGGTATCATAATCTTTAGAAAAGAAGACTTAGCTTGGAGACTGGAATCTTGGGAAAGGACATCTCTCATAAGTTCCTGCTGGCATAGAAGGGACTTTATATGTCATCATTCATGTTCACCACATTGCAGCCTGGGAGAATAAAAAATGTAGCAGTTTAGTATCTGAGAAATAAGATTATCACCATTTCCAATTTCACCTTGAGAGTCACACAAGTTCATTTTTACTCTGTTCTGGCCACTACCAAAGAACCACAAGCTCACTCACAAAGAGAGGAGGTTTTTCACTATGTAGGTTCTCCAAGAATGTTCAGACACTTCAGAAATACTCACATGGTGACAGGCAGTTTCTCCTGACTCTCCCATCACAAGGAACAGCAAATCCTTTTCCTCTTCTTAGCACCATGAGCCACATACAGTGTTTCAGACTTGGGGCCTAAGACCAGAGTTACAAGGTCATGCACTTTGAAATATCATGATATCTCCAACTTCCTTTGCCTTTATCTTCTTTTTCATACTACTGAGCAAAAATACATTGCCTGTGATCTACTTTCCAGACAGACTCCACTAGCTTTTGCCCCAGAACAGACTCTCAAGGTGAAATAGGAAATGGTGATGATCTTATTTCTCAGATACTAAACTGCTGCATTTTTTTATTCTCCCAGGCTGCAGTGTGGTGAACATGAATGATGACATATAAAGGATAAGGGAAGATAGTGATGAGTATGTCCTGGAGATGTAGTGGTAGAGATGGGCCCTAGCGCTGGGCGCAGTGTTACTCTACAGGCCTCACTGGCACCCAGATGCTGCTTATGTCAGCTCATTGTTGGACAGGGTCACACCAAGTCCCTTCATGATAAGGGGCAGACTTAAACCATATTCCCACCAGCAAATGCTTCTGCCACTGTTGTCATACTTGTAAAGTGGGATACTATATCCTGCTCCTCTCAGTGACTTGCTGAAGGTCATCCATGTGCTCAAGGAAGAGGAGTAAAGACACTTTTTAATATATTATTTCAAAATTAATTTAATATTTTTATTATAATTTAGGAAGCAATGGTCATGTATTCAAATAGGTAGTAAAAGAGCAGGCGATAATATAAAACATTCCTTAAATTATTTGAATCTAGAGAGAGAAAGTACTATGGGTTGCATCTCCAAGCCAGGTTAGATCCTCAGTACCCCAAACATATGGCTCCCCAAGTTCTTCCAGGAATGATCCCTGAGCTCAGAGCCAGAAGTATGCCCTGGGCACAGTTGGGTGTGTTCAGAAAAGTAGACAGGCAGATTTGAAGCTTCATATTTATCTTGTATCTCCAAATTTCCCATTCAGTAATGAAATAATGTTTGATAAGGCATTTTTCCCTTTGGGTGAGGGTGGGAAAGGAATAGCTTTGTCCCTGAGATTATGAAAACAGCTTGGAAATTTTTCACAGATGAATCATTCTCCTTTGTGTATCCACAAAAGAGTCTCTCTGTGCTGCTCCCAGACTTGAATCTCTTACCCTCTTCCTAACATTGACCCCTTTCAGAGTCTGGTCAGAAGGTAGTAGTTACTGGCATGTTACAGAATTGAGGAGGAACCAGATGGGGTCTAGAAGAACATCGGAACTCATTATCATTAGGAGATAAAAGCCTCCTAAAAAATTAAAATGGAGGGCACAGAGAAAAATGCAAATGTCACTAGTGTCCAGAACATTGTATAAATCTAGGCCTTTCCCCAAAAAGAGGTGACTATACTTAGTACATGAATGTAGAACTGAAAAGGATTAAATCGATAAGTTCACCTAGGGCTGGTGAGCTAGGGAATGGAGTTGCCATAACCTAAGAGGGCTGAGCTGCCTGAGACAAGCTGGGGCAAAAGCTAGTGGAGTCTGTCTGGAAAGTAGATCACAGGCAATATATTTTTGCTCAGTAGTATGAAAAAGGAGATAAAGGCAAAGCTGGGAGTCTAGGGCTGGGGTGGGACTCATCTGCTGTGAGCATGAGTTCTTTCCTAAAGAGTAATTTGGACTAGAAGGCAAGCCTCTTGCTCTATCAAAAAAACAGTTCCATTTGTCTCTGCATTTGTGGGATGATGTTAGCATGTTCAGTTGAAGAAAAAGAAGCAACACAAAGAGCAAGAACAATAATACAATGTTTTAGGGCACAGTAGACCCACCATTTTCTATCCCTGGCATACTATATGGTTCCCTGAGCACTACTAGGATTAATTCTTGAGTGCACAGTCAACAGTGACCCCAATCATTGCCCCAAAACTAAAAAAAATGGGGGATGCAACCAAGATTTGTAAGGCCTCTATAACCCAGATTGAGTTCTACTCACAGTCTGTATGTCTGAGATTTCTTAAATTCTAGTAAAGATTAACCCGTCCTAGAATGAAGTCTTTGTGTGCTTTAGAAAGATGCATTTGGGCATGCCAAGATAAAGAAAATAAATGGAAGCAAATCCTAATGTATTTTGGATTTGTAATGCATGTTTTTAAAAATAATTTCTTTATTTAAATTTTTATTTAAATAATTTCTATTTTTAAGTTGCAGTTGGTTTTCAGTTACCGAATGTGTACAACCCCTTCACCAGTGCAACTTTTCCACCACCATTGTCCCCCTCTCTCCATCTCCCTCAACCCCTGCTTGTCTTTGAGACAGACATCATATTTATCTCTCTCTCACTCACTATCATGGTCATGGTAGTTGTTAGTGTAGTTACTTATCTAACTGTACTCACCATTTTTGCGTTATACTCTTGTGTTATCCTTCCTGCCCACATCTTTATTTTCTTTGGGAATTATTACCATACTGTCTTTCATTTTTCTTCTATCCCACAGATGAGTGAAACTATTTGTGTCTATCTCTCCTTCTGACTCATTTCACTCAACCTAATAGTCTCCATGTCCATCATGTATAGGCAAATTTCATGACAGTAAAATGAGTTCTAAACACAGATGTGGATTATGGTGCTTCAGGCTAAATGTTTGTTCCAAAATAACCAACACTGGGTTTAAACTTCCTTCTACCGCTTTCTCTACTTGAAGTAAGTTTTCTTTCCTTTCTCAGAGAACATGACAGGTAGGTTCTAATGCTAATAATGCACATGGTATGTGCTTTATATCCCAAAGGATAGAGAATTAGTTGTTACTCTGCAATCATGTCCCAGCTATCCCCTTGAGACTGGCTCTTCTGAGGTCTTCAGAGCTAGTGGGACAGACCACAGGATAGTGGTCATTGTTTTCCCTGCTGAAGTATGTGACCCAACTGCTAACTGAAGAGAGCAGGTCTCAGAAGTATCAGGAGATTTCCCCTTGCCCTTTGGGTCAACTGTTAGTAGGAAAAGTTTATCATACTTCAAGCTAACATTAAGATATTAAAAAGTGGGGCAGGAGAGATAACATGGAGGTAAGGCATTTGCCTTTCATGCAAAAGGTCATCGGTTCGAATCCGGCATCCCATATGGTCCCCTGTGCTTGCCAGGAGCAATTTCTGAGCATGGAGCCAGGAATAACCCCTGAGCACTGCCGGGTGTGACCCAAAAACCAAAAAAAAAAAAAAAAAGATATTAAAAAGTAAGTTTTTTCAGGTAAAATTAGTACACACTAGCCAAGTAATCCTGTGTGTGTGTGTGTGTGTGTGTGTGTGTGTGTGTGTGTGTGTGTTTGAAATTAGATTTTGTTAGAAAAAGGAGCAGGCCTCATTTTAGTTTCACAAACTCATTTGCAATTGCCAATAAACTCTGGAAGTTCTGACGTGCCATCTGTTAAAGCCTCACTGAGTAACAGCTTGGATGAATGTAATTTCTGATAAACAGTGATAAACATTCACACGATCATTTTTGTCAATTAAACTGATTTTTTCAGTCTTCTAAAGGATCATATTTGAGGAAAGAGGGATGACAAGAGGATTGAACCCAAAGCTTTATGCTAGCAAAGCAAACACTGTATTGTCCGGCTACCATGCCATTTCTAGCTTCTCTTTTTTCTATAATTCCACCTCTTTTGTTCATAAGAAGAGCTGGATTCTATTTATAGTCTTTACAACTCATACTCCCTCCTGATTCATAGATTTCTTGCCAGCTTCTGTACTTTTGGACTCTAATGCTCAAGCCCCAGAGTCATCTGAGAGCCCAGAAAACCAGGAAGCTGAGTGTGCTGTGGTTCTTTGATGCCCTCGCTGCTCCTACCTCCTTTGCTAACTTCTGGGCTCCAGTGTGCATGTGTGCTGCAGAGACTTTGGTGATACCATTCACTTCCCAAATACTTTTACATTAAACTCATGCTTTATACTTCGTGCCATTCCTGAATATCACCATTTGCTGAAAAGATTGTCTTGTCTAAAATACTTCTCCCACCTTTCTCATTTTTTGCTTTTTCTCTGTAAGTTCAGAAAATTTACCATTTGACCTTTTTCTTTTCTTTCTCAATTTTTTTAATTTTGTTGTATTAGCCTTACTTCTTTGTGTAATATATGCTCTCCAAATTCTTCCAGACTCTACAATTATTATTTCTGAGTAAAATTGATTCTAAAAATCCAGCAGCTCCAGGTATTTCTACATATTCTTAAGGCTCATGGACACACAGATACATTCTAGAAGATATTTAGATGGGAATTTGGCAAGCTTTGACTAAATAAGTTGGCATTTGTCTAGCAATTGTCCCTGACATACTAAAATAGAAAAAAAAAAAAAGCTTAGCATTAATAACACTGGAAAATGTCTTGAAGGTTACAGAATGCCTTACTCACAATTCTTTAGTAAGCCCGGTGTTGAAGAAAATTACAGTTCTCATCATCTTTTATTTTTTAATTCTCATTTAAGCCATAGTTTAGTTTACCATATTACCATAGTAAGTAACAAACTGACTTTTATTTCCTGGTCATAGTTCTGAGCACCACAAATGGCCAAAGGAGACCAAACAAAGGAATAGGAAAACCGAGGCATTGAAGGGGAGCCAACATCAGGTTTGGAAGGGATAATGAGGCTTCCGCAGCAACAGGATGTACATTTCTTGTACTGTTTACCCTGAGCTCAGAAATAGAGGTGGGAAAAAAGGTAGATCATGCTGCAGATGGAAATCCATACACAGGCTACCAGGGGAAGAAGAGTGTAATTAGAATCCAGGATCATTATGTAAATATATGCATAAATGAATTTTCTATTAATAAATTGTCTGCAGCAGCCTAAAGACTCAAGGTTAAAGTAAGCGTTAAACATGGTACACCCTATGCTGTGACTTAGCTCAAATAGCAGCAAAAAGGAATATTCTGTTTTATTGCCTTTATCTTTACATAGTTTATGACATTCAAATGTGCTTTGAACTTTTGATAGGATGAACCTTAAGATGGTTATTAACAGGACCAGAGAGATAGCACAGTGTTAGGGCCTTTGTCTTGCATGTAGCCAATCCAGGACAGAGAGTGGTTCGAATCGTGGCATCCCATATGGACCCCGAGCCTGCCAAGAGCGATTCTGAGCCTGTACAGAGCCAGGAGTAAACCCTGAGCACAGCCGGGTGTGACCCAAAAAACAAATAAAAAAAGATAGTAACACTCCCTCTCAGACCTTGTCTGAAATGGGCACCCCCTTGTGTGGGGAGGGAGGTGCAAGGAGAGTTAGTTGGAGAATGAATTGACCCAGTTGTTAAAATTGTTAACCCTAGTGGGCACTTCAAGCTAGTTATATATTAGTGTTTAATTAAATTCCACTTGGTCTATGTTGCTTTTTGCTTTTGTTTTTGTTTTTGTTCTCGTTTTTTACTTTTTGGGCCACACCTGGTGACACTCATGGGTTACTTCTGGCTAGGTGCTCAGAAATCGCTCCCAGCTTGGGGGACCATATGGAATGTTGGTCTGTTCTAGGTTAGCATGTGCAAAGCAAATGCCCTACTGCTTGCTGCACCACTCTGGCCCCATAGCCTATGTTTTAATAGTAAACATTTGGAGACCTCATTGAAGGAAAGCGAAACTTAAATTTGCTTAGGAGACAGATGTACATTCATTGTCTTTTTATAAAATAGTTTAAGAATGTTGAAGGCCTTGGGCCTATTGTTAGCATGTGGTTTTCTTTTGCGTGAACCAAGAGTAGCTCCATGTTGATAAACATAGATAAAATACTGTGGATTATGACTATGGAACATTTGCTGTACTGAATGCTAATAGGAGTCTTCCATGCCCCTGAGCATGGTCTGAGGCACTGAAGGTTTTTTCTTGCTCATTGGTCTTTAAAGAGAACCATTGAAATGCTCTCCTTTAAACTTCAAGGAATTTAAAGCTAAACAAGCATTAAATATATATTCTAGTGAGGTGGCGCTAGTGGTAAGGTGTCTGCCTTGCAAGCGCTAGCCAAGGAAGGATTGCGGTTTGATCCCCCGGCGTCCCATATAGTCCCCCCAAGCCAGGGGCAATTTCTGAGTGCTTAGCCAGGAGTAACCCCTGAGCATCAAACGGGTGTGTCCCAAAAAGCCAAAAAAAAAAAAAAAAATATATATATATATATATATATATAGATATATATATATATATATATTCCCACTGCCCAAGAAATTTAGAAAAAATTTAAAACAAGTTTATATAAAAGTTATATATTATATCTTACATATAAATTATATAAAATTTAAATTTCAAGGAAATTTATAAATTTCATGTATAGAGATGAGTTAACCCAGTGGTCCAAGTGCTTATCAGACTTCCTTTTCTACACTGTGAACATAAACCTTCCAAATTGTCCACCACACTACTCTGGGGAAAGCATGTGTGGACTAGATTAATCACATGCACTGTTCCTGCATTGGAACAGTGAACAAACAGCTCGTCATTTCCAGAATGTACACAGTGGAAACTAGCCTGACTGCAGGCCAGAGAAGATTCCTTGGAAAGGCCTGCACTGGGGGGCTGAACAGTGGAGCTTGGTTGACAGTTGCTCAATTATTAGTGGGAAAGACCTTGTATTAAAGTTACAGATCTACCAGTTGCCCTAAGATTGCCAATTTATCTTCTGGTTTCTGAGATTGAGCATTTGAACTAAACCAAATGTTGAAGACCATCTCAGAACTTGTGATCCTGAATTTGAGCATCGCCTTCTTCCCAAAAGGGAACTTTTACGTTCTATTAGCAGAAACCACATTAGAAATGCCACAAGTAGAGTTAGTGCATTGCCCAGGGTGCCATTATATGAAAGATAGTATTTTACAGTAGGGACCCTTCCCCAGAAGCTTCTCTTTCTCCCAACGAGGACATGAATCACTCAGAATTTATTTATCAGGCATGTATGTATGGTTCACTGTTTTCTTTTAGGGGAAAAGAAACAGCGGTTTCAGACAGTGCTTCTTTGGGAGTCAGAAGCATTGCAAGTTGACCAAGCTTTGTCCAGCAATGGGGTACACATTCAGGCTGGCTGCTCGCAATGACATTGGCACTAGGTATGACATTTCCTTGTTCGCATTTTGTTTCAACATTTGTATGGCAATTCTGAGTCTGCTTCACTGAGTCTGATGGAAAGTATAACATTGACCCTACCTCTGAACTAAACTCAATTTGAGACATGAGGAGAATGAATCCTAATCAGAGCATAGAGGGGTGGCTAGAGAGGTAACATTTCATATAACCAGCACCATCAGGGCCACAAACATCTCTGAGAGACCTAGCTACAGCTTTCTTGAGTTTCATGTGGCTTTTGAGAGGGGTTATCTGAGAACCCAGATTTTGGAAGGAAACCCACTTGGGGTGTTAGTTTTTCAGATCATGTACCTTTTTCACTCATAACCTTAGCAAACTGATTATTCAGTTGCCCTTTTCAATTGTGTATTTCCTGAACAAAGAAAGGCTTCTGAGATGGTCACAATCGGCCACTGGATTAGAGAATCTTGTCTATCTCAGGCCCACTCACTGCTTGGGACAAAGGAGAGACTTCATTTATAGGGAATGTCAGTGGATTATAAACGCAGCTTTAAAATGAAATCTCCTGCGTAACTAACTCTTGATTAAGGGAAACTTTCTATTTCACCACTATGTGTTTAAGGTCCTGCACGCTATTGGTCCCCCCCTTCCCAGTCTAAAGACCTTCATGTCACCATTTTTGTATCCCTTCCTCTCTACCCAGGCCAACCTCTTAATTTTTAGAGTTTTGGGGAAAGAAGCTGTAATGATTAAGATCCTCTATAGTTTTAGAACTTTTAAAGCAATTGGAAGCATCAACAAACTTAAAAAAAATGTTGCACTGTTATATTGTGCAATATTTATTTCACTCAAACAATTATTGGTGCTCAAATTTATGGGCTGACTCCCAGCTAGCTATGGCCCAGCACTTGGTTAAAACATTGCCTGAAGCTGTGCTTTCTATCTGGCATATTTTGGGAGGAAGAAACTGGATATACATTCTTATACAACGTATGCTTTTTTAGTAGATGGGCTGCAGGGGGAAATTAGAGCCAATTGACAGAAAGGGCAGGGAATCGAAAAATTCTTATATTGTATGACATGAATGCATCAGGCTCTGGGCTTTCTTCTCACCAGTGCGACAGTACTTCTTTCTGTCTAAAAAGCCAGGACTCCTTGTGATGTTGCTAAATATGTCTGACTGGTCTTACTTCTCCACAGTGGATATAGCCAGGAGGTGGTGTGCTACACATTAGGGAACATTCCTCAGATGCCCTCTGCACCAAGACTTGTGCGAGCTGGGGTCACATGGGTCACGTTGCAGTGGAATAAGCCAGAAGGCTGTTCACCTGAGGAACCAGTGACCTATACTTTAGAAATCCAGGAGGACGAAAATGTAAGTATTTTTTATTTTAGCCCATCTCTGCCAGTATCGTAAAGGAAAGGGTATAGAAAAATATGTACTTTCGGGGCCCGGGAGATAGCATGGAGGTAAGGTGTTTGCCTTTCATGCAAAAGGTCATTGGTTAGAATCCCGGTGCCCCATATGGTCCCCCATGCCTGCCAGGAGCAATTTCTGAGCATGGAGCCAGGAGTAACCCTGAGCACTGCCGGGTGTGACCCAAAAACCAGAAAATTACGTACTTTCACCTCCTAAGTTCACAGCCAGATTCTAATGTCTATGGTAGACATCTACCATTGGCATTGCTGTTTTCCTGGATGGGGGAGCCAAAAACCTAGAGAGTTATACTTGATTTCATCCATAATAAATTAAAAACTCCTTTTCTAGATTTTTCCTCCACCAGTCATCCAGAACTTTAGCCAGTTTGTAAGAGTTCCTCAGCACATCCCCTTCCTCAAGGCACTTGAATCTCACCTGGACTCTTCCCATATATCTTTGCACTCCATCCTATCGTCATTATTTATGAGCATTTCACATCTTGTAGAATACAACACAGAAATTATAGCTCCACTTAAAACTCTTCCTAATGTTGTGCCTTCCCCCAGAACCAACTTTCTTAGAACATTAACAAGGCCTCACCCAATTGGATCATCATCACTGACCGATTTCACCTCTGTGGTATCATCAACCTTGGGCATGCTACATCAAGTATCCTCGAATTTAAGACCTCTATAGTCCTATTCTTGACCTGAACCCTGTACTATTGCTTTGCCTTACTTCCCTTACTACCCTCACTTCGATATCACTGCTCCTTGGAGAGCCCCTTTCTGAACCCTCTTTGAAAATGGTGCTGTCCAGTACAGCTTTAAGTTCAAAAGTGCTATATTATTTGTACTATCCAGTAACACAGCACTTAAACACTTGCAATATGGCGTGCAGATCCAGAAAGAGATTTTTTTAATTGTACATATTTTAAGCTAAATGACCCACCTGTGCAGTGGTTATAATCACTACCCTGCCAGCTCCACCTCTGTCCTTTGTCATTATTACTATTTTTGGACCACACCTGGCTGTGCTCAAATCTTATTCCTGGCTCTGTACTCAAGAATGATTTCTAGCAGTGCTCGAGATGCCAGGGATCAAATCCAGGTTGGGGGCACACAAGGCAAGCACTCTACTTGCTGTACTATCAATTCAACGCAATTCAACATCTATCCTTTCACCCAGGTCTGTTTTTCTTTTTAATGTCTAATACCAAATGCCATTCTTTATTTGAAGGGTGTTACTTGTTTTTTGTTTGTTTTCCTATCATTTTCTCCCTCTTGTTGTAATTTCTTGTAGGTGAGACTTTGTTTTCAGACAGTGCTGGATCGAATCAGGAAGAGCATTCAGTGTATCCAGTACTTAATGAATGGGTGGTGGTGCTTGGCTGAATGTTTGGTTGAGAATCCTATTGGATCAGGTGTCTATAGTCAACTCAAGTGGGATATTTCTCCTCTTCCAAAAAAAAAAAAAAAGTCTTCTCTGTCCAAGCTGTCCTTGTTTTCCTTGGTCAGAATGGGAGACTGTGTGGTCAATTTATTGCATAGCACATTGCAGCCTGACAGTGACAACCTCCAGCAGAGGGGGGCTTTCTCATGACAACACTGCTAAGTGAAAAACACATTTTCAGGACTCAACAAGTAGGAGGAAATTGGTGGCGAAATTCCTTCTGCAATGTGCCTATTGAGTAAGCAGGAAAAGTTCGTTCTTTGGAAAAAATGTGGGAGCATTCCTTCCAAAGCAAGTTTACACTGTCTCAAAGAGAGAACGTTGTTTTCATTCAAATGAGTATCAGTCTCCCAATAAAGTTGAAGCCGAAGCAGGAGAAACTGCAGTGTGAAGTTTTTCCTCAAGTAAGACTGCTTCCCATAGCGTCACAGGCTTGTCCAACTGTTTTCTCCTCCGGAAGTTGCTAGAGCTCTGGCCCACTGCAGCCGATGGGAAGAGGCAAGATTTAAAAATAAAAATCCTGTGGTCCCAGGTATTTCTTGCCCAGATTTTATGATACTGATGTTTCTTTCTGGCTTTGCCTTTTCAGGATAACCTTTTCCACCCAAAATACACTGGAGAGGATTTAACCTGTACTGTGAAAAATCTCAAAAGAAGCACACAGTATAAATTCAGGGTGAGTCAGTTATTTTGGTACCTGACCTGCTTATGGATGAAGCTCTTTTTCTCTTCACCCATTGACCCATTGCAGATAGACTCCACAGTTTAAAATTATGTTTAGGTTCATGTCACTTTACATTTTAACGAAAAACCTCTAAAACACATACCAAACTGGGAAGTTTCCATTCTACTCTGGAGAAAGATAACTGTCGTAATGTGCTGTAATAAATTGTTCTGAAGCATGGCCAGATGCTCTCACCCAGGAAGACACAGGCTGGTCAGTGTCCTTCTCATGGGCACTTTTCACCTTTCTGGTGCTTTGAATTTGTGTCTTTGACTCTCTTCTCTCCTTCGTATTTCCTAGTCATATCCCATACCTCCCATTTTTATCTTTCTCTTACCAGCCCTGCTTGAGCCTATTTTTTTAAGACATTAACCCCACATATAGTTCCTGCCTTTAACATCACCATAGTCCTTGTAGCCAAAACAACAGATATAGCTTTACAGTTATTGAGAAGGGCAGTGCTTTTTTTTTCTCTAAAGGCTGCTGTCTGGAGACTGCAAGTTCCTAGCAGAACCCTGTGCATTTGGAAAAGAAGGTTGTCTTCCGCTTCCTTCCTTTTCTAATTTGATTTAAGCAACATGGTGTTGCTTAACACAGAGTATAGTGATCAGGTAGTTAGTTATCTAGTTATCACGTGGAGTATGTGACTTCTTGAGGAGAGAGATTTTGTTTTGTTTTGTTTTGGTATTTTAAAATTCTTATTTTGCCAGTAGAGGGTTGCTGCTAGTCTGTCTCCACAAGATGGCGCTGTTTCACTCTTAAATATGTGATGTGCTTTTTTTTTTTTTTTTTCCGTTTCCCTCTCCCTTCTTCCCTTTCACTGAACTGGAGCCACTGAGTGGTGCATACTCATTTCCTTTGTGTCTTCATAAAAAGCTAAAAATGTCTTTAGCTGAGACCCTCTTGTTTTTTCTCTCATGAAGAGCCAGATGTACAGAACACAAGGGTTCCAAAGGGGGAAAAATTATGAATCAGCAGTTCAAGATTGCAAAAGAGAAAAGGTGTGTCTGTGGGCTGAAGTGTGTTGAGTTTATGGATGCCTGGATCTCACTGTATTTTTTGAAGTCACCTTTGATTTAACTCCACAGGTCTCGAGCATGTTCATGTTTTCTCATTTGTGTTATAGCTGACTGCTTCCAACACGGAAGGGAAAAGCTGTCCAAGTGAAGTTTTGGTTTGTACAACAAGTCCAGACAGACCTGGACCTCCAGCAAGACCTCTTGTTAAAGGACCAGTTACATCTCATGGCTTTAGTGTCAAATGGGGTATGTTTTCACTACCTCTTTATTCTTTTTTTAAGGAAGCTGTGCTTGGACTAATCTACTCCTGGGATAACACCCAGTGGTGCTCAGGGGACTATATGCAGTGCTGAGGTTAACACTGTCCCTTAACCACTGTACTATTTCTTCAGCTTGCTTGCTTAGCAGATTTTTATTTTATATTAGTTAATGTTAGTGACAAATAAATGCACAACTTATTTAAGAGAGGCATACATATTTGGAACATGAGTATGGGAGCCTAAGAATTCCCAGATTTGATAAAATGAACAAATAGAAGAGCATCCCATTTACTTCATGATTTTTAGTATTGTATTTTTTCCTTCTATATTTTTAATGTATTATTCACTTGAGTAGAACAGTTTGAATATTTTTCAAGAGCTTGTCCATAAAAATGTCAGTATTTACTATAAAACAACATAGAATTGAAACTGAAAATAAATTTTACAAATCATTCATCTGAATTAAAACAGACTTGTAGAATGCTAGTTACAATGATAAGTATTTTAGTTTTGATATGTAACCAAACCAAAAGTCTTGAACCTCAGCACTATCATTTTTTTTTTTTTTTTGGTTTTTGGGTCACACCCGGCAGTGCTCAGGGGTTACTCCTGGCTCCATGCTCAGAAATTGCTCCCGGCAGGCACGGGGGACCATATGGGGCACCAGGATTCGAACCGATGACCTTTTGCATGAAAGGCAAACGCCTTACCTCCATGCTATCTCCTGGGCCCCAGCACTATCATTTTTAAGTTTGAGGTTCATCATAAGGTGCTTATGGTGCATGGTAGAGAGTATAGTGACCCATCTGTCATGTGAATTATTATGATTGAAATAGATATGTCAGTATGTTGTAAGGATATGTACTCAAACACCACTTACGCCACCACTCTGGCCCCTAAAGTTGCCTCATTTTCTAAGGTCAAGTTCTTAGTATATCTTTTTTTTTTTTCCTGAAAAGTAGATATGATTAAAAGAACCTGAAAATCGGGGGCTGGAGCTAAAGCATAGCATAGCATGTTTGCCTTTCACGCAACTGATCCAGGATAGACCTCGGTTTGATCCCTGGCATCCCATATGTCCTATATGGTCCCATTTGGTCCAGGAGTGATTTCTGAGCGCACAGCCAGGAGTAACCCCTGAGCGTCACTGGGTGTGGCCCAAAAACTAAAAAAAAAAAAAAAGAAAAAAAGAAAAACTACACATGGCATATAAAGCTTGCTTAACACCAAATTGTGGTGGAATTGACTCAGCAAATTGACTCTCCATCTTTCAGAGGAATTTAGTCATATTATTTATATTAAATTAAAAATAGAAAATTCTAGATTTGTCTTAAACTCATATAAAGATGGCTATTAAAGAGTAGGCTTCGGAATTATCAAATTAACTAATAAAATTCTTAGAAAAACCTTTTCTTGGTTTTGGCCATAGTTCACCATATGTAACTTTTGGTTACATGTCAAAATTGGCACTTCTTGCTTTAGCAACTTTGGATAATTCTCGATAATCTTTAATGATTGAATAATATTCAATAAAATATGAATATTGAAGGTTTCTGTAGTTTTTCAAGAAAGAAGTTGAGAATATAACTGCAAGATTAACTGATAAGACCTTTTCTCACTTTACAGATCCTCCAAAAGACAATGGTGGTTCAGAAATACTCAAGTACATGCTGGAGATTACTGATGGAAATTCTGAAGGTGACGTTTTTGGAAATTATTTAGTCAAATAGTCAAAAGTTGTAAGCCCTACTTTCTGATATGATAATTATCTGGATAGTAATTGAAGGCAGTCATTAATTCTAGTGATAAAGCTATTTCAAGAAATTAACCTTATGGAACCAGAGTGATTGTACTGTAGCCTTGGCACTTGCCTTGCAGCCTACTGGTTCAGTTCCTGGTATTCCATATGGTCTCCCTGAGCCCAAAGTCAGGAGTAACTCCTGAACACTGCTGGGCTCCGAAACAAGCAAACAAAAAAATAAATAAAATAATTGTTTTAGTATGGACAGTGTTTCTCTTTTAAACAGAATTAGGAATCTGCCTAAAATGTACTTTTAGCAATTTCTGTTTGTTTTCTATGACATTTCCTTAATCATAATTAATAGACTAATTAACTCAAGTTTTTTTTATACTTTCTCTGGAAATTTTCCTAAGCAGGCACTGTCAGAAGCATCAGCAGGAAGGATTAACTGAATAAAACAAATAAGTCCCATAATCTATGTCCCCATGTGCAGTGATGGCAAAAATCTTTCATCTTAGTGAGATAGTGAAAACATTTCATTTTCATAACAAGTTCACAGACTGTCCTTTCATGTTTGCTGGAATCATGTTTGCTGAGTAATTTACTTGTTTATTACTAGTCAGAGTGTGGAAATTAAAGGGAACCTCGTCAGAAATCAGATTCGTTAGATATTCCTTTGAAATTTTGCTTAGATAATTTTATTTTTTTAATCTTCCTTTCTTTTCCATTTTTTAATAATTTCTTTATTTAAACACCATGATTACAAACATAATTGTAGTTGGGTTTCAGTGATAACAAAAACACCCCCCTTCACCTTGCAACCTTTCCATCACCAATGCCCCTATCTCTTCCCTTCCCACCCCCTGCCTGTATTCGAGACAGGCTTTCTACATCCCTCACTCACTGACATTGTTATGATAGGTATTTCTATTAAGGTTTGGAGGTTTTCATACAAGTATAGTCATCAGAACTTGAGAAATGTGATCTTACAATCCTGGAGAAAGAGCTCAGGGACTCACAGGCTTGGGCAGCTGAAGGCCTGGGTTCAATCCCTAGTACTGCAGTTCCTCTCCCCATGAATCCTACTAGGAGTAACCCCTAAGTCCGAAAGAGTAACACCACTCAGAAACAAACCAGAAGTTTTTCAAATCTTGCCAGCTTGGAAATCAATGTAATAATTAATGTTATAAAAATGCATATGGGGATCGGCTGTCCTAGGATAAACTATGGTTCATCCATCGGTGTCCCATATGGTCCCCCAAGCCAGGAGTGATTTCTGAGCACATAGTCAGGAGTAACCCCTGAGTGTCACTGGGATGTGACCGAAAACAAACAAACAAACAAAAAAAGCATACCGGAAATAGTTAATAGTAACATTTTTTTTTAAAACCTGGCAGTGCAGTGTGGCTTCCTTTAATTCTGTCATGATAGCAACCTGTAGGATTTTTTTTTCATGTTAGTATGTTCCTGTTTTAAGTAGAAACCACAAAATGCTTTAAGATGAGCACAGCTATCTTAAACATTGGCTAAGTCCAGTTTGTGGGGTTTTTTAACTGCTGGGAAGAGAAATTGTTTAAGAGTAGCAGTTTATTGTGGAAAGCCCTTCTTTCTCTCTCTCTCTCTTTCTTTCTTTCTTTCTCTCTTTTTCTTTTTCTTTTCTTATCTTTTCTTTCTAGAGGGAATTGAGGTTATGGGAGATCATGTAGTGCCAGGGATGGAATCTGGGTCTCCTACTTGAAAAACAGGTGATCCAGCCCTTTAATGTCATTTCCCTGGTTTAGATCATCATGACTCTCTTTCCCACTGTTGACAGATCAAAAGTAGATGCTATTCTCTACTTAAAGTTAACAAATTGGTGTGTGCATAAGACGATTAATTGAATTGCTCTGATTCCTGCTCACTGCTTAGAAAACTACTTGCTTTTTAATTAGTCATGTCAGGGTATTTGTCCTTTATTTGCCCTTTCTCATATGGCCCAAGTGCATGGAACTTAATTGTAAATCTAGTCTCTGTAGAATTAGTATAGTAAAATATAGAACAATATAATTTTAGAACATAGTAAATTTAGTTTTCCTCAGAGAAGTTCATGGAGAGGCTAGAGAGTTTGTATAGGGACTAAGGCATTTGCCTGCACACAGCTAACCATGGTTCAATCCTTGGCATATGACATATGCACTAAGATTGACCCTTGAGCATAGAACCAGGAGTACACCTGAGCACCACTGTCCTAAAAACAATCGAACAACAACAAAACCACCTCATAGATTGTAAAATAGTCCTCTGTAAAATACTCCGCTAGAAACAGTGTAAATAGGAACAAAATAGAGGAGAAGCCCCATTCCAGTCACCCAAATTTGAGACAAGCAGCCAATTAAAGTAACTTCATATTATCCAATGGCAGTAGCATTAGTGGACACTCAGAATAGGTGCCTCCCCGAGAGATTCCACTTTCGTAAGTCTCCAGAGTCACAATGAGTTCTCTCTTAAACTTGGGGACCCTCCCAGCATTTTCAGCATCTCACACGCACTCACTGGCAAGTCGTGCAGTTCTGCCAGTTCAACCTGAAACCTCTTGACCTAACAGCCTTCACACACCAGAACCATTCACAGATTACCCTGACCTTTGCTGTCTGTCCCCTTGGCCACTCACCAATCCTCCACCCCCACTGTCACCCATGTGCCAGTCACAGGTTTTTGTATAGTTTCAAGCAGCCAGACTTCATTGTCAGCAAATGTAATTATGGTGATATTAAGTAGTCTAGCCAGCAAAACTAAGTAAAAAAATGTTTCTATGTTATTGTAGTGTTCTAATTTTTTTAAAAGCAAAGCTTTTGTTGTGGGGAGAGGGAATGAGAGATGTTGGTTTTCATGGAAACCACTTAGAGCTTTCTTATCAGTAATGATTGAAACTCTTCTCCTTTCCCTAATGGCATCAACTCACACAGAGCCTTGTTTTACAGCAAGCCAGTGGGAAGTGGCATACAGTGGATCAGCCACGGAATATACTTTCACCCACCTGAAACCAGGCACTTTGTACAAACTCCGAGTATGCTGTATTAGTACTGGTGGACACAGTCAGGTTGGTTTCATTTTAGTAAAAATATACATTTGGGGTGTCAAGAAGATAAGATAGCACAAGGGCCTGGGCACAGGCTTCGTATTGCATGCAAGAGGTCCAGGTTCCATTCTCTCATCACAGGAATCTCTGAGCACTGCTTGGTGTGACCCCAAAAAAGAAATAAATAGACAAACATCTTGGATCAAATGGAAGCAACCTGTCTGTAACATCAAAATCTAACCTAAAAAAAAAAATGTAGGAATGACCACAACATTGAAAGCATGAGATGCCTAGCTACAAGAAACAAACTTTCAAAGTGGGGAAACTGGTGTTGCGATTGGTGCTAGAATGTTATGTATTTAAAACTCAGCAATTTTGCTAATCACAGTTCTTTAATTAAAAAAAACATTATTTTAACTTCATTTTAGGACTGAGGCCAGGGATATAATACAGAAGAAATAATGATGCATACATGGCCCATTTCCATTCCTGAGCACATTCAGGTGTAGCCATGAAGGTCTTCAAACACTGGCATGTTGATTCTGGGTTTTCTCAACACTGAATCGCTGGCTCATTTGGCCAAGTATTGCTTGGAGTGACTTGCTGACCACCTTAGCCCCATTTGGAAAGACCCCGATCCCCCCTTCCAAAATAAATGTGGATCTGAGGAGATAGATCAATGCTCTGACTGCTTGTTTGGCGTGCATGAGGCTCTTACTCAATCTTTGGCACCATATGGCCCCCAAATACTGGCAGAAATCTCTTCTGAGCACCACTGGCTGTGGCCTGAACTACCCCAACTTTCAAAAGTATATTGCTAGTGCAAGTTTCCATGGTATCCAATCAGGAAAGTAAAATAAAAATTTTTTGAATTGTGCTTTAAGGGACATAAGCAAGAAATTGGCACAAATGTTTCTCAACTGAATTGTGGTATTTTCATCTATTTTTGTCATTTACTGTTATCTCTTATAATAGTCACATAGTGATTGTTGAAAATTGACTGTTCCCTGAAATTTGCATTACTTAAATCAGGGAAGATGCAATTATTTCAGTCTGTGGAAATACATAGAATTTAGGACTTCCAGCACCACTCTGCTCTTACTACTCCTGTCAGTTTTATGGCACTATAATACGCACTTACCTCCAGGTATTTTACTGCCATCTTCTGGAAATTTATAGTAATAGCCATAAAAATATAAAAAAAAAAAAAAAACCTGTGCTGGACAGAATGGCACCACCTACAATTGTATAGTGCCCATCCTACACATCTGCAGCTAGCAGCTCTTCTCGTTTCAGCTGCCATTTTCTACCCTAAAAGCAGTCACTTAACAGGTCTGGAGAGTTGGTTTCAACACATTGTGTTTACTGGTTTAAA
Source organism: Crocidura indochinensis (assembly GCA_004027635.1). NCBI lineage: Eukaryota > Metazoa > Chordata > Mammalia > Eulipotyphla > Soricidae > Crocidura > Crocidura indochinensis. The sequence continues at coordinate 21,217 of PVKC010001118.1, forward strand.
ATTACCAAATAAATACCTATGAAGTATTATCTCTTTTAAAGAGATAGTGATTCTCTGACTTGATCTTATATTCAGAAAGTGATCAGAGTTAGATGGCAAAAGATATTGTCATGAAAGAAATGACCATACATAGTTCAAAACCATTGATATTGAAAGAGAGGTGAAGTTGGTGGCTCTGTGCTGGCTAGACTAGCTTTTCAAGAGAGCATCTGCTCTTAGGGCTGCATTTTTCACTAGTCAACCTACCTCCATTGTCATCTGGTATTTATTTCTTTTCAGCCCATTATTAAGAGTGTTCTTATGCCTAGATTGGTCATTTAGATAGACTCCAGTTAGGCTATTCCTGAGTAGTGCTGGAGCCCTCTGAAGTGGCTCCCAGGGTGGAATATGTTTTCATCAAAGCCATAGCTCATGTGTCCCTCTTTTATACCAGGACTTTTGCTGGGTCAGTCCTGCTTGCCCTCCTCAAACAGAGCACATTGCATCTACACCAATCCCAAGGAGGAGCACAATCTGGTTGAGCTATACCAGCTCTCCATTGTTTCCTCTGGTCTCAGAGAAAAACATACACACCACTAGCCTTACACAAGCAAATCCTGCACAAAGGCTTCCTACTTCATCATTAACAGAACCTGCTGGTTAATGTTAGACTCAGTTGATTAATATTGACTGTATTTGCTTTTCTGCTCTGTATGTGGATGGGTGACCCTTTATGGCACCATTTAAAATTTTCATCCAGCTGTTGTTCCGTGTTTTCTCTCCTATGAAGGGTCTTTCCAATTAGCATTTGAAGAAAAATAATTGTGTGTTTACAGCACTGAACAGTCAAATCTGACTTCACAAATCATCATTTGTACCAGCACCATGTGAAATATTTATTCACTCTTAAAACACACACCAGTACACACACACACACACACACACACACCAGTACACACACACACACACACACACACACACACACACACACAATACTATTGCCTAAAAAAGACATGTACAAATTTCTCTGTGCAACTATTTCCTTTGATTACCTTCACAGTTATGGGTGGATGTATGGAGTTTAATTATTCACAGTTACTAAGAGATTATTCTCTCCTTTGTTTCTCCTGCAGTGTTCTGAAAGTGTCCCTGTTCGCACACTAAGCATTGCACCAGGTCAGTGTCGGCCACCGAGGGTTTTGGGTAGACCAAAGCACAAAGAAGTCCACTTAGAGTGGGGTGAGTGAATAAATCTTCACATTGAATTGACAGTTTTGACAATTGAAGGTCGTGCTAAAGGCATAATGCTTTGTGATGTTTTTGAAGGTCTTTCCTGTTGAAATGCACCTTGCCTTTGTAATGTATGTTACCTTGCTTTCCTATATTCTCTCTCCCATTTCCAATCATTTGCCACTCATCCTCCACCCTCAGAAGACACTTTGTTAGTGAAAGGTTAGAGCAGACAGGTTTTTATTTTCCTAAGAATTTTTTCAACTCTATTCATAAAAGATACATTATGCTCATGCAGCACAACCAAAAGTATTTTCTAGTAGAATGGCATCCAATACTTTCGCATCTATCTTTGTCCTGTGTGAATCTTGAGGTTTTTATGCATTTGCTTCAAGCTGTATTAACATTGCCAGTCCTGTCAGCAATTTAAAACATGCAAAATTGCTAACATAAACATGCAGAAATTAATCCAACCTTTTCCCTCACCAGCTATCTCTAAATATAATAATGTGTGCTAACATTGGTCTCTAAGATAGATTTAACACAACTTTGGCTATCAAGATTTTTAGATTTTTTCCCCCAATTTTCTATATCTCTTTATTTTCCTTGAGGGTGAGGAAATTTTCCTAAAGATTCTCTTTTTTTAATGGACTTTATCAATGTAATTGAATGTCATGTACTTGTTTTTGGGATATATGAATAATATCACACTCAGTATTTACTCTTCTGTTTTATTTTGGTTTGGGGGGAGGGGTTTGGGTCTTCTCGCGCTCCCCCTTGGATGGGGCCAGGAGTAAGAAGGGTTCTTGGTAGGAGAGATACAGATATGATTAGCAGACCTTATGGAAAAAATCATGTATGATCAGGTGGAAGCACAAAAATGTTCTAAAATGAAAAACCTGCTCCCTTTCCAGATGTTCCTGCCTCCAAAAGTGGCTGTGAGGTTTCTGAGTACAGTGTAGAAATGACAGAACCGGAGGACGTGGCTTCTGAAGTGTACCATGGGCCTGAGCTCGAGTGCACGGTTGGCAACCTTCTTCCAGGAACCACATATCGGTTCAGGGTGAGGGCCCTGAATGATGGAGGGGTGAGTATAAACAAGCTGTGTGCACTGTGATCCAAAAAAGTGTGTTCCAGTTTCTGAAACCCTTAGTGGTATCCATCTGATCCTCATAGTCATTAATCAAAATATATATAAAATCTTTCTGAGTTGATATATCATTGTAACTTTCATATAGATCCAGCATTAGAAATTTTGTTTCTTTTGTCCTTAAACCATTCAATGAAAACAGAGATTAAGGTCTATAAGAATGTTCTCCTGTGATTTATAATAAATTATTTTTTCCTTTTGTAAAGTCTATCTTTCTGAGAAAGCAAGGGTCTTTATCTGTTTTCTTCCACTTGTTCAGTAACATTTCTGACACACTACTTTGTGTCAGAGTCCAAAAATGACCTAGACCGTAATGATGAGAGATGGCACTGTGAAACTAGGTTCACCAACATGCATGGCATACCCTATAACCCCTATGCTATCTCTCAGCCCCTGAGTTTGTGAAATTTTAGATTTTTGGAAATATACAGGGTTTTGTTTGTTTTTATCTATTTAGAAAAGCATAGTTCATGTACTGCATTAACCTAGAAGCTGTTTTATTCTTGCTGCATCACACAGTTTGAATGGATATGGCTCTCTGTTGTAAGTAATTCTGATTGGCTCTGAACACTGCAGTCTGTTAGCATTACAGAGAAAAGAGGAATGCAATAGTAAGCCTTCAAATAATTGAGATATTGGGAACATTCTGAGAAAACATTAATAGGAGCATTTGCTTTCAAAACAGAATATACTGATAACTAGAAGAAATACCCAGAATTTGATAACCAACCATTCCAAGTAGGGTTTTTTTAATATTAAAAATTAAACTGCTGGGGCCATAGTGATAGCACAGCAGTAGGGTGTTTGCTTTGCATGCGGCCGACCCAGGACAGACCTGGTTTGATTCCGGCATCCCAGATGGTCCTCCAAGCTTGGAAGGAGTGATTTCTGAGTGCAGAGTCAGAACTAACCCCCTGAATGTTGCTGGGTGTGGCCCAAAAACAAAAACAAAAAAATTAAAATGCTGTTTGTATCTTATTTGCTTTTCTTTCTCTTTTGATGAACATGAAAGAGCATGCAATAGTATGTTAAAAATCTTGGGCCTTATTTCTGATTTCAAAAATAAGAGATGTTGGTAGATCAACTCTGATGCTTTAAATATAGATAGATAGATAGATAGATAGATAGATAGATAGATAGATAGATAGATAGATAGATAGATAGATAGAAAAAAACAGTTTTATCATTCAGGATTGTAGGTAAGAGAAAATTTTATTCACACTTAGTTTCTAAGCGCAGATCTTGAAACAACTTGTATTTATAAAATATTCCAGGTGTTAGCCTAAACCACATTTTGTTATAAAAGTGTGTATGCATATTACTTACAAACATATGTGTTCTTCACTTTCAGTATGGGCCCTATTCTGATGTCTCAGAAATTACCACTGCTGCAGGCCCTCCTGCTCAATGCAAAGCACCTTGTATTTCTTTTACACCTGATGGTTGTGTCCTAGTGAGTTGGGAGGTAAGTCAGATATACGTTCTCTAGTAAACTTTTCTTTGATTCTGCCCTTAAATGCGAGTATGAACAAACCAGAAATCTAAAAGCCACAGCTAAGTAATTATTTGCACATGAATGTTTCTTGGCACTTCTCTGTATTAGAGTTGCAAAACTTTTACCACTAGTCACATTTGAAAGGGAATATCACTTCCCCGCCTTTCATATATATTTGAACATCCTAGAAGTTGTTCTCTTCTCCACTTTGCTTGAGCACAACCATCACAGGATTCTTCTTAATGAAATGATTGACTGTGTCAATTTCTGCCTTCCAGAGTCCTGAAAGCTTGGGTGCAGACATCTCAGAGTACAGGTTGGAATGGGGAGAAGATAAAGAATCTTTAGAACTCGTTTATCATGGATCAGAAACCGGCTTTGAAATAAGGGATCTGTTGCCTGCTGCACAATATTGCTGTCAACTACAGGTAAAACAACCTTTTTTAGATGATATTCAAAAAAGACCTCCAAAATATTTCTTTATATATAATATATATATATGTTCTTTAAAACATATATATATTTAATTGTTGTGTATTTTGATCATTTCTGCTCTTCCAGGAGATCCTGAAATAAAAATAAAAAAGTTTCTTCTCCACTGTATCATTTCACCACCTTTGCTCTGTTACTTATGAATTCACAGATGTTTAGGAAAGCTAAAGGCAAAATGTGAGGTTTGGGGGAAGATACCTTCTATTACATATTCCCTTGACATGCACCTTCCAATGGGAAAGCCATGTAGAGCTGGCATAGACAAAATTGCAATGCCAGCTGTTTATTGGAGACAAAAATAATATTAAAATAATTGGAACTAGTCTGTGGGAAAATCAGGGTCTTTGTCCATTTTCTTCTATTTGTTCAGTAACATTTCTGAAGCATTCCTTTGTGCCAGAATCCAAGGATGAGCTGGATGATCAAGAAGGGAGATACAAAGATTAGTAAGATTCTTGACCTTGAAGATCTGTCTTCACATACATTTAAGTTTAAATCGATACAGAAGTAGAGATGCCAGATTGATGTTTTTACCTAATTTAAGTTGTGGATCAAGTTGTTTAATTACAAGCCTATCAGTAGTGTCTGGCCTCTAATGGAGCAAATGCTCCCTTTATAAGTTAATTTTCCACACTAGCTAAAGGTTTTTATTAAGCCTAAGACTTGCTTTATCATAAGCATTTCTGATAAAAAAAAAAAAAAAAAAACTCTGGTTTTACAAGTCCCTTCTCTCCCGGGATGTATGGAATCCTTTGTCAATGAGTCAGGCCATAGAATAGCATTGCTGAGTCACTGGCAAAGTTAAATCATATGCTATCCTCCTGGTTTTGCAACAAGGCAGGATATAAATAAAGAACTGTCTGCCACCACAGGAAAAAACTTCCCTTTTTGAGTGCTTTTTGAGAGCTTTTTGAGTTTTGGTCTCCCCAAAATATACTGCTTCCTATTTTCCTTTCAGGTATCTTTTGTCACTTAGCGTTGACTTCCCCAAAACTACGTTTTAAAAGTTACATTGTTAAGAACAGACACTGCATGCTACTATTTCCTCCCTGTCTGGAGAGTCAGAAGTAAATATTTTGAAATGTCTTTACTTGTATGTTATAAAGTAAGCCAGATTCCTTGGGATGGCTGATACTTTTAAAACTCCCCATTGCTATGTTAAAACAAGTATTTTCAAGAGTCACTTCAATTGACATTAATTTCTTGGTAAATATGGACCTAATGTGAATTATTTAATGTGGACCTAATGTGAATCATTATATAGGGCCAAAGGGGTAGGATAACGGGTTGGGCCTTGCACAGTGCTGACCCAGGTTTGATCACCACCATCTCAGATGGTATGTGAGCCTGCCAGAAGTAATTCTTGAGTACAGAGCCAGGAATAAGCCCTGAGCAGTGCCGATTTGGCCCCCAAAAAAACTAAATAAATTTATATATAATATATATTTATTTTTACTATTTGTATTATATGTATTTATATACAAATTTAATTTAGTTTTCTTTGGGAGCCAAACATATATATGTAAATATATATATTTATAAAATAGTAAAGATGCTCTTTTTTCTTCTTCTAGTTGGTAAAAGAATAGTGAACCATCCATTGTTGACAATAGTTTGCCACAATTGTTCTTGTTAACTCTTGAAATCTTGAGAATAGCCCTATGAATTAGATAGTACTCCCTATTTTACAACTGCAGATATAGGCTCAAAGATAAATTTATCTTAGGTTACATCATAAGCAGTGGAATCAAGATTTGGGCCAAAATGCTACTCTAAAATCTATACTTTTATAACACCATAATATGCTATGGTGATATAAACCCTTAATTGTTAAGTTTGTTGGTGAGCTATGATGTCTTTTTACTTTTCCTGCCTGTAATAAATTTGGATCAGTTAAATCCCTGGGCTAAAGGGGCCAGAGCGGTGGCACAAGCCATAAGGCATCTGCCTTGTGCACTGGCAGACCTAGGACAAACCTCGGTTAGATCCCCCAGCATCCTATATGGTCCCCCATGCCAGGAGCGACTTCTGAGCGCTTAGCCAGGAGTAACCTCTGAGCGTCGCAGCGTGGTCAAAAAAAAAAAATCTCTGGGCTAGAGAGATAGTACAGTGGATACAGCTTGCTTTGCCTAAGGCTGACCTAGGTTTGATACATGGAACCCCATAAAACCCTTTAGGAGGACCACCAGGAATGATCCCTGAGCACAGAGTCAGGAGCATAGAGTCTAAGCATTTCTAGATGTTCTCACCCCCAATATTAAATCTCTAAATATTGGTAATGTAAAATGGTTATCAAAAAGAAAGTTGAAGTGTTGTTATGAATTGGGACTAGAGTATTATAATGAATTTTAAAAGGGTTTGAGTCAGTGAATGTTTTTTCATTTGCTTCTTTGAAATAAACTAAAAAGATAGCTGTTGTAAGTTTGTTTTGAAATTATAAAATCTCAAGTGATTTCTGATTTGTTTTCATAAATCCTCCTGTGAGTGAAATAAATGAGTTTTGGAGTACTTTCACTTTTGTAAAGAAGCTACCAAAGGTTTGGGTTTTTATTTTTTGTTTTTTTTTGGGGGGGGGGGGTTTGATAAGTTGCAAAAGCCCCAAGGCAGAAACAGGCTTGATGTCCATGGAACTGGGTGGAAGGAAGCCAGAGTGATTGAAGCTTTGAAAGTCAGGCACACTCGGGCAGTGGAGGGTCAAGTGGTAATGGGGACAGGTGAAGGTGGTGAGTAAATCAGACTTTTGTAGGTTTAGATTTTGTAGAATAAACTCAGAAATGTATTCTGAATATGGGAATAGGCAGTAAAGAAATTTGAGCCATATTACCCTGCTTGCAAAGACTAAGCTGCAGATGGGTGGTCATCACAGTATCTAGAGACCCTGTACTGTGGCTAAAGAGGTAAGGAAAGCCTTATGATCTGGAAAAAGCAAGAAGAGGTTTCCAGTGATAACTTGAAGTCTCAGAAGATATGGGAAATTCCATAGGGTATAATAAAGTTTCTGGTATAAAGGAGTGGGGAAGAGATGAGGAACTGTGAGACTTAAGTTTGCAACATCTACTTCACATTCAAGTAGAGATCAACAGGCATCTAGGTGCAATGGGTTGACCCTTCAGGGCAGAGATCTGAGCTCCACAAATCAGTTTGATTGTAAGATCTAAATGGCATTTACCCCCCTTCGGGACAGGAGATCCTCTAAGCTTCTTTAGAGATAGGAAAGGTGTGCCCAAACCTCTGGGCCCTGGAGCCCTTCAATGTCCAGGAAACTCACTGACCAGTGATATTGAACAAAGGTGATTGAGAAGCAACAGCAAATCAGCAAAAACATAAGCCTTGTAGCTTCCAAAGACCCCATGAATAAAACATTTATAAGAGTAAGTGATCAAGGTATCAGCTATTGCTGTGGGTAAAGTCATTTGAGAGCTGAGAATTGACTTCCAGTATACATAGAAAACAGTCATTATTTTGTCTAGAATTCCTATAGGTCTAGAAAATTACAAGGATAAAAAGTTTGGTGAATTCCACTCCCAGCTTTTTTGTTCCTCTAAGTCTGGAATCTGAGTGAACCAGAGATAGTTATAGAAGGTCAAGACATTTTCCCTTGCATGCAGAAGACCTAGATTAATCCTCACACTTTCATCACCATCAGGATTGTTCCCTGAGCACAAAAGCAAGGAGTAAAATACTGGATGTAGGAACTCCCTTCCAACACACACAAACACAGAAAAAAAAGTCTTGAACCTGAGTTATATGATCTGATTTTGCATTCCCTTCTCTCTGGAAAGATGGTAGGAATATTTGCCATTTAATTTCTACCTCAAATGATTATTAAGTGAAAATTGCACAAGACAGTATATAAACTAAAGTTGGTTATGCAACCTTGCAATGTTTTGAAATATTTTTCCTAGGTAGTGATAATGACAGTTATGTTTGCTTTATTAATAGAATATACATGATTGACACTTTAGGAAATGGCCATTAAAGTGACCATTAAAGGTTCTGTATCTATGCATTTCTGAAGTTGTTTCTTACTATACAATTATATAATGGCATCTAACCAAGAGGATCAGGATATGCTAATGGAGTGATGTGGTCTGTCTCTTTTTTCTGCATCTTAGGCTCTCAATCAAGCTGGGGCTGGACCATATAGTGAACTTGTTCTTTGTCAGACACCAGCATCTGCCCCTGACCCTGTCTCCATGCTCTGTGTCCTGGAGGAGGAGACCCCGAACACCTACCCTGACCCACCTTCTGTGTGCCTTGTACTGAACTGGGAAGAGCCGTGCAATAATGGGTCTGAAATCCTCGCTTACACTATTGATCTTGGAGACACTAGCATCACCGTGGGCAACTCGACCACTTACGTTCTGAATGATCTGCTTCCAGAAACCACCTATCGGTGAGTTCTGGGGATGAAAATCAAGCTGTGTTAACACTTCAGTCCTACAGACTCTTTGGGTTCTGAAGGTCCTGAGGGTGAATCCTAGAGATTCTTCAGATATCCTACATAATACATACACATACAGTACATAATTGTATACGATATATCATTGCATACTATATAGTAGGATCCTAGTCAGCTCATAGACTTGGTTTCTTTTATTTTTGAAAACCACAATTGTAATTATTATGGTAAACTACAAAATGAGAACTTCCAGGAATTAAGGGTATATTTTTTGGCCAATCAACTTTTGCCTCATTTTTTCTCTCCCATAAATTAATTAAAATATAAGCGAGCACAACATAATGTTCTAGATAAAAAAAAGTGGAATGAAATATTTTGAACATGATGTAGGCGTATAAAAGATATACTTGTGTGTGTGTGTGTGTGTGTTTAGCAATTTTCGTCAGTTACACATTGTTCTCACACTGAGTTGTTTATTTCTGTTTAGCTGGGATAGAATTTGAGGACTTTCTACAAAAAAAACTATCAATGTGATATACCAAGTTTGTTTTCTTTTAATGAACCCTTTCTTGCTTTGCATAACTTTCTGTTAACATTTTGATACCTTTCAGAATTACAGAATTACAATTCTATTTTTTTATTTATATATTTATTTATTTATTGGTTTTGGGGTCCCACCTGGCAGCTCTCCGGGGTCACTCCTTGGCTCTACACTCAAGAAATCGCTCCTGGCAGGCTTGGGGGTCCATATGGAATGCCGGGATACAAACCACTGTCCTTGTGCATGTGAGGCAATCGCCCTGCCTAATGCTATCTCTCCAGCACCACAATGCTACTTTTTAAAACAACAGTTTTTGTTTTGTTTTGGGGTACCCCTAATGGTGTTCAGGTGCTCTCAGCTCTGTGTTTTTTACTTTACTTATGCAGAACTAGGGAGTCATAAGCTCCAGCTCATTAAATTATCTCTGCAGCCCCAAAAGTATTATTTTTTATTTTAGACATTTTTTGTTTGTTTTTGGGTCACACCTAGTTACTCCTGGCTCCTCGCTCAGAAATTGCTCCTGGCAGGCTTAGGGGACCATATGGGATGCACGGATTTGAACCGAGGTCCATCCTGTGTTGAACACATGAAAGACAAAAATCTTACTGCTGTTCTATTGCTCTGGCCCCTGATCTTAGGAATTTGAAATTTAATTTGTATGTAGATAAGAATAAAAGGAAAATGTTATTAAACAGTATTAAACAGATGTGGTTTTCCACTATACTTTCTGGCTCCTAAAGTCATGGGTTTTACAGTCTGAGATGAGATTACCTTGGCAGTGACTTCAGCTTCTCCTTATTAGGTTTCCATGCTATTGTGAGCAACTCTGTAATGTTCCTGGTCTATTTTATCAAAACCTCTCTAAATCTAAAATCCTCTCAGTATACTTTGGACTTTACTGTTAACTAGAAAGAGTCCCCATGTGCTCTTTCTAACCAATTTATCAGCATTACTAGAAACTTGGAAAAATCGATAATGTACCAGGTCTACTACAGATTTACTGTAACAGAAGGTCAGAGGAGTGGGGCCTTGCACTCTTCTTTAGCTTCAATCCTTAAGGAGATTTTGGTGTATGTCTAGTTCGAGAACTTAAAGCAGGGCTTTTAAAAATGTTTTGCTCTAGCGACCCCCTACCACCTGAGAAATAAAGGCCAGGTGAGCACTGCCAGAAACACCCCAGACTCATTAGGCTTTGGTAATTGTGCATTCAGAAACATTTAAGTATTTGCTACATTTTTTTTCGCTACCCCATATCCACCATGGGGTACAGTCCTCAATTTAAGAAGCTCAACCCTAGAGTAGTGTTTCCTGATCATTTATGTATGAATCACCTGGAGAGTTTTTGCAAACAACAGAAGTCTGAGCCCCATTCTGTGCACTGTGCCTAGATAAGTCGTGTGTCATGTCTTGGGTCAGTCTTTTCCTTAATCATCTTCCCTTCATGCCAGTCTTCACTAGCACAGCTTTTCTAAATATACACTTCTATTCTCTTCACTGGACAAGTTCTGTTTCTTGGTAGTCCTTAAAGTGAGCTGTGGCCCCTTCCTCCAAGAATGTCTGGCCACCTGATCAGTGTAAAACCAATGTCACCTTTCTTATTTTCCATGTTGAGCAGTTTCTGAAGTTGCTTAAGATTACTTTTTTTGGCAACCTCATTATGTGTCTGACTCATACTGAGCTGGTAAACAACTGAAATTTAAGGTAGATTTGTTTGTAATGCTTTTTTATGTTCTTTTTGCTAGGTAAAATGGGGATGAAAATAACATTTGTTGAGTTCTTATTATATGTCAAACACTCCATTAGCCTACCCAGAGTGAGTGAGTCATAAATCATTTCATCCTAACAACATGAGGTGCTCTTTATTAGGCAACATATTCAGAGCAGTTCAAAAGTGTCAGGCCAGAGACAGACAGCCTTGACTTCCATCCTGAGTCCCTCACTTAATTTCTCTGTGACCTTCACTCTCTGTGTCCCAGTTTTCTAATCTGTAAAATTGACATAATAAGCCTATCTACCTGTCAGAATTTTGGTTGTCTTAAAAAATAATGTGTCAAAAAAAAATAATGTGTCAGACACCAATATGGGACAAGCACATAGAAAATAAGCATTCAAATTAGTTATCCAGTGCTGATGTTGAGTGTGGAAGAAATGAAATGGAAAGTGGGTTGTGACTGATTAGTGTTAAAGGTGCCTGCTGAAATCTGGCATTTTCCTTTAATCCCTGGAAGACTTAGAGGGTTTTATTTCTGTTAAGGTAGGGCAGGAAATATGAATTAAAGTAAAATAAATAAAATAAAAAACAACCCAAATCCCTGAGGCAGAATTGTGGCACTGGTGTCCAAGTGACGAATCTGAGCCAATTCAGATGACTTTAACTTGACTCTGAGCACATCCTTTGCACCCAAAGAGGTTCTTTCCTGTGTTTTAGCTGCTATTTCTGTTTCTTTAGAAATTGTCTGATGGGAATTTTTCTTCACTATTATATTAATCTTCTTGGTCACGTGGTATTTGAGAAGAGGAAGTAGGAAAAGCCTCCCTTGCTTTCCTACCTTAAGTGGGTGGTAGCAGCTGTCCTCACTCTCCTTCTCTTGGAAGCTTCGCAGATGTCCTAAGCCTGGGATGGTTAACCCTGGTTGAGCCTACACCTTCCAAAAGTGAGGAAGGCTAGATGTGATTCTTTAATACATATGGCATTGAAATGTAACAGTGTTTGTATATAAAGTATGTTATGGAAGACTGGTCTTCGGAGGCCAGAGTATATTTAATATTTAAGATTAGACAGGTGATATAGTACAGTGGTAAGGTACTTGCCTTGCAACTGGTCAACCCAGTTCTATCCCCAGCATCTCTGAATATGGCCCCAAAATCAAACATAAATAAATAAAAGTAGGTTTTTTTAACAATGGATTTTCAGTCAAAATGAAAAGACTATGCCACCTGATTTGATTTATCTAAGCCATACTAGTAGTGTATTTATGGGTATTGTAAGGTCTTTTAGACTTTTGAAGATATTTTTTTAACATCAGCCTGAGCAAGATGAGAATTTGCTCAGTTATATTACTTCCCTAAATTGGAATAGAGAAAATTAATGTGTTACTTCAGCTAAAGAAAACATTTCTCAAGTTTGTGTTGGGATAAATTTTAACAATTTAACAATAAATTGTAATTTAACAATATAGGCAAGTGTTTTCTGCAGTGAATTCTGGGAATTGATTTTCATTTGAGGAATGTTTTTTCTCATTGTCCATGTGTGATCTCACTGGAACTAGGAAATTACTTTCACACACCACATTTTCCATCTGAAGACTAAGAGAAACCATCTTATTCTTTATTCAGCTTCCTTGGCCACATAAGCTATGTTCTTATTTTCTTCAGAATACAAGAAACCAGACCCTCAATTCATTTTAGATATTTAATGGTTCTTTAATTTGGAAAGTTCTTCAGTTTTGATGGTTACTTTAGCAGTTATGACAGCTACTTGAAAAGGATACTTTGCATTTTCAATGAAATAAAGTGTTTTTATAAAAATGTAGGATAAATTAAGTACCTTACAGTCTTGGTAGTTGATTTTAGTGCCAAAAGTTATTAAAATAATGTGAAAATAAATATGTTGACTGTTCTTAGTAACTTTCACTGGCAAGCAGCTGTTGTTTTTGAAGGAAAAGTATGGTTCAAATTAAAATTGTCTTTTGGGGGCCCGGGAGATAGCATGGAGGTAGGGCGTTTGCCTTTCATGCAAAAGGTCATCGGTTCGAATCCCGGTGCCCCACATGGTCCCCTGTGCCTGCCAGGAGCAATTTCTGAGCATGGAGCCGGGAGTAACCCCTGAGCACTGCCGGGTGTGACCCAAAAGCCAAAAAAAAAAAAAATTGTCTTTTGGTTGAATTTATAGCTTTTTGAAGGTTCATGTTAAGAGAATATTGGGTGTAAAGGTGTCCAGAGTATTTTAAGCCTACAAGAATGAGACTCATAACCAGGCATGACATACACCTGCTGTGTAGTTTGTGCAAGTGTACAAGCCTAGCTCAGCTCACTTATTTTTGTAAAATAGAAAAAGTTATCCTCCGTATTGCAGTCCAGAGCATATTTCAGAACAAAGGAAGTTCTCAATGTTTTGTGTGCTGGCCTTTAGTGTCAACTTGGTCTGATTATGGGAGCGCTCTCTCTCTCTCTCTGTCTCTCTCCCCCCCCCTCCCTTTGACTCCTTTCTCTTCCTTTCACTCCTCTTCCTACCACTTCCTCCCTCACTCCCTCTCTCTCTTTCTATTTCTCTCTCATGTTTTAAAACTAACCAATACTCAGCTCTGTTGCTGAATCCATGACCGTAAATTAGAATATGAAAAAACATAGGTTGTCTCACTATCAGTCACTCATGGTAGAATGATGTGGAAGTAATAAAGCAGAGACATAATAAAACAGCAGAAGCATATATGTATATTCCCAGAGCAGCACAAGTGCTCCTAGATGTCCACATTTCTTCACTGTTGGAGAAGATTGGTGGTCTCAAAAATAAGCCTAAGAGAAATGTCTTCATAAATTAGCACTTGAAATACATTCAACAAAGAGATTTTGACTTCTTAGATTTGGATGAAATACACAATATTTTTTAAAAATTGAAAGTGCGGGGCCCGGGAGATAGCATGGAGGTAAGACGTTTGCCTTTCATGCAAGAGGCCATCGGTTCGAATCCCGGTGCCCCATATGGTCCTCCGTGCCTGCCAGGAGCAATTTCTGAGCATGGAGCCAGGAGTAACCCCTGAGCACTGCCGGGTGTGACCCAAAAATCAAAAAAAAAAAAAAAATTGAAAGTGCTTCTCAAAAAAAAGTAAAAAGACAAAATCAACAACCTAAAGATACACATTAAATATCTGGAAACCTACAGTAACAAAGAAGTGCAAACACAAACAGTAGAAAAGAAATAATAAAAATCAGGGCAGAAATCAACAATATAGAAACAAAGAGAATAATACAAAGAATCAATGAAGGCAGTTTTCATCAATGGTTTGTTAAAAGAATAAACTAGACAAACATTGCAAGACTCACAAGGAAAAAATGGGAGAATGCTCAAACAAATCAGATTAGAAATGAAAGAGAAGAAATTACGATAGAACCCCCAGAAATCTAAGACATAGAGCTTATTATTAAATGTACTGTTAAGCTAGAGAACCTATAAGATATGGACAGTTTCTAGAAAAATATAATCTCCTAAAACTGAATAAGGAGGAAGTAGAAAGCATAAGCAGGCCAAACACAAGTAAAGACTTGTAATCAACCTAGATGTCCAACAACAGATGAGTGAACCATGAAGATGTGGTACATGGTTACAGTGGAATACTACATGCTGTAAGGAATGATGCAATCATGCAATTTGTAGCAACATGGATGGAACTAGAATATATTATGTTAAATGAAGTAAGCCAGAAGAATGATACATACAAAATGATATCACTTACACGTGGTATTTAGAATAACTACATGAAGAAATGCAATGGTCTAAATGAAAGTTGTCATGAACATCCTTGACCCCAAGTATTTCGAGAAGAAGGAAAGAAATTTGAGTGGAGGAGGAGAAACAAATATGAAAAGATGGGGGCCAGGGCCCAAGCAGTCTCACATCTATTGGTGGAGATTAAAAAGGGGGACAGAATCAAATATCAAAGTCAAATATCAAAG